>PVKS010021876.1:0-34533 GCA_004027875.1 Aplodontia rufa | reverse complement strand
CTCGGCCATAAGGGAGCATGATATGATGTCTTTTGAAATCAAATGGATGGAGATGGATAGAATTATGCTTAGTGAAGTCTCCCAATCTCAGAGACTCAAGGGTCGAATGGTTTCTCTCATCTGTTGATGCTATCATAGTTAGGGAAGCAGTAGGGCTAACGGCTAACCTAGCAAAACTGCAAATTGAATGACTGTCTGATCATTAGGGGGATGGCTCTATAGGATTCTCAGAGGTGTAGGGAGGGGGATGGGGATGGGGAGGGTATATGAAGAACTCATAGGAGACTGGAAATTGGGAAGAGGGGGGAACCATCCCAGAAGCCGATGTCATTCCTCCACAAACTATCCATTCAATGCATGAGCTCTTCTGGGGGAAAATGCAAAAGGTAAAATTCAAGGTGGATATCCATGATCTGGTTTTTCCCCTCAATAACAAAGTTTATATCCACTGATTAATAATGTTTTGATAATGTTTCTCCCTCAACTGTATTTCTATATTCTAATAAAAAAAAAATATAAGACTACTGCTTCTCAAAATCATACTCCTCATATAGTATTGGGACTATAGAAATAGATGGTGTGTTCCATACTTTTATTTAATAACATGTACATTGACATGATGAATACATTTATAAGTGAAATTAATCAAAGCATATCAAACTGATTATTTCAGTTTTGAATTTATATAATCAGTTTTGAATAAAACTGATTATTTCATATAGTTATTGCACTAAAACTCAAAATTAACACCTAATAGCACAGGTGATCTTAGCTCTATTCTTTCTCCTAGGACATCCCTGCCCTGCTTTCTGTCTCCATCTCTATTTTTTCTTATTTTCCCTAATATCTTTAATGCTAACATCATCCAACTACTGCCCTAAACTGAACACATGAGAGGTGTTTTGATTTCTCCCTCTGCCTTAGAGCCTTCTTTCATTCAGTTACTTAATTTCTATTCTAACTTTGAGAAGTCTCTGGAGACTTTCATGCTTTTTGTTTAGGCCCTTTGTCAACCTTCCCCACAACCTGTGTAGGATCTCAGTGTTATCAGTCTCTCTCCTGTTTGTCACTCGCCCTGTTCTCTGCTTTCAGGGCTCTTTCCAAACCCTTTGGCATCTCATACCATTCCCATCCTGTTCTATCTGCTCTGACCCCAGTTAGTTCTTGGGCATTCCTGCCCACTATTTCCTGTTCTGCCATTGACCCCATTGACCAACAAAGATCTGTAATAGTGGCTGCTAATCTTTCTTCCTGGAATATCCTTTTCTAGGCCTCTAATTAGAAAATTCCTTTATCTTTACCAAGAACTACATCTAACAAGACTTCTTTGACACCCAACAAAAAATTAAAAGTTTGCTTGTCTGTATTGTCATAGCAGTTTGGGAACAAGGGGTTTACAGCACTTGCTGTGTTTCTTGAATTTTCTTCCACTACACTGTGAATTTATTATGCAAGTCAAGAATGAACTTATTCTCCTTGGTATCCCTGGTGCTTAGCTCAGTGAAGGACAGAGTGAAAAGTACTTTAGTACTTTTAGTTGGAACCAATTTCAGTGTTAATACTTACAGATTCATATTGTATCTGGGAACAAATAGAAAAATAATTTTAATTCATGCTGTAAAGATTAGCGTTCACCAATTTACTGAAGGTAAAAAATACATTATAATTAGAAGACAGTCTTCATTATCAGGAAAGCCCTGTGTGTACATACACACACACACACACACACAACATAGATATGTATTCTTTTTTGGGGGGGATATACAAATATGAGCTATGAATGACCAATGCACAACAGCTGTATGCATGATTATTTGTTAATAAAAATCCCAAGCAAAAGCAAACCATTACAGGATATCCACTTGATGTTAGAATTCTTTTATTTCCCTCAAGGCTAAAGTTGGTTATAAAGTTTATCTGGTGGTAACATTTTAAACGTATTTTTAAATTGGGACAGTAGCAGACCATTGCTATCTATAGAAAACTGTTTTGGATTCTATTGCCAATATGTGCTCTTTCTACTACTATATTCCATATGTTATCAGGAAACTAATAAAGGTACTTGTTTCTGTTACCTCCTTGCTTTCTAGAAAAAAGGGGAAAACAGCATAAGCTTCAACACCGTCCCTCTCTTAAAGAGAACTTACAGTTCTTTGATTTCTGAGTAACTTTGAATTAAAATTCAATCATTTTAGTCTGATCAGAATGCCCATGATCTTTGAGAAGTTGCTGTTCTCTTGAGTCAGGGATTTTGGTGAAATGTCAATCCCAGTGAGCTACTGCTTCTGGCTGCAGGAATGGGCAGAAGACAGATCTAAGGCTGTGTAGTCATGGCATCTCATCCTTCTGTCCATTGTGTTTGATCCACATAGTGGGCATATGACCCAGGTAGGACCTGCTTAGCATCTTCAATGAAGTCTCTCAGTGTGTGTGTGTGTGTGTGTGTGTGTGTGTGTGTGTGATGCTAGGAGAGAAGATCTTGAGTGTTTTGCTTCTTGAAAAGTAGAGATGCACACTTGGGGATATTGACAATTATGTCCTCTGATGTGTGAAAATATTCCATTTGGAGTAGTAAAATATAAACATTACACACGGATACAAGGACTAATAGAGTTGAGAGATATTGAATCAAATGTTAATGATAATATTTGTACCCTCAAACTTAGCTATCCTTAAAACAAAAGTCATCCTTGAATTTCCAGATATATGAGCCAATAAATTCCTTCTTTTCTCCTTAAGCTAGCTTGTTAGATTTCTATAATTGGTAGCCAAAAAAGTATTCATCAGAGTGGAATTACATGGAGAAAAACTAAGTGTTAAGGTTCTTGAAGTGTGAAATGTCAGTATTAAATAGATGAAAGGTACTCAAGATTTTCACTGTATCCTAAAAGAAATAACTTCATAATGTGACAAGAAGAGAAGAAGTAGGGGAAGAAGCTTCTGGACATGAGTCTTCTGATATATCTTAATATTTTCTACTGTATAGTACTTGAAAGTTCTTATGAATCATTTGTTTCATACCTTCCTATTTTAAATATGTTTTAAAATAATTCACAGAAGATGATGCCTTTGTATCATGTCAATTTTCCAGATTTCTCTTCCCATCTGGTTGCAGCTTAGGGTGGACTAGGAGAATTGCTTGTGTGGGATTTGGGAGAGAAGGGCAGTCACATTTAGGGAAAATGGCTGCAGGGCAGACAGTGCAACAGTTAGCACATGTCAGGGATTTGTTTTCAATAGGACACAGTTGCTGGCCTCCAGCTCCTAATTAGGCTTCTCCAGATTCTGAGAATGTTGGGACAGTGGAACATATAGCTCTGTGGTAAGGATGCCAGTTTGCCCTTACTCTTCCCAACTTTGCGTCTATCTTCTCTTCCTGACTGCGGACCTTTATCTTCTGTACCAGACCTAGAGGTAACAGACACATAGGACCGTATAAGGGCTAATTCCTATAACAATAAATTCTTTATTCTCTATCACTCCTATAAACTCTGCTTTCCTGATTGAACCTTACCAATGCTTACTGTGGTCTATTTTTCATTATGCACTTCTGAAGCCGTATGAGTGCTTTTCTATTATTGGGAAACAAAACTGATGAGTTTAAATGAATTTTGGCCTTATTCTCGGGCCAGTTAGCCTTTATATTCCAGTTCTACCTTTGCTACTTATTAGCTGTGTGGCTTTTGAGAAAGTTATTGAATTTTTTGATGCCTTTGTTTCTTCAGCTGCAAAATAAGGAAGATGATGTTACCAATGGGATTGCAGTTAGGATTCACAAGGAATAAGACTTTTTTGCTGTCAGACAATTATTCATTACCACCATCTTGGCATCTAACACAATTGCCACATTGAACTTACTCTGTAGTATTTATTAAATTGATGACTAAACGAGTATGTGTTTAATCCATGTTTATTTCTCTCCTCACCTCCTATTTGAGGAAATGTGGTTAATTATTGTTCAGATAATATTTAGTCTCTTCCCTTTCAAAGAAATCTGTGGGAAATGAACATTTCCCTATATCATTGATGTGAATTTTAGCAATATGACTTGCTTTGGCCAATGGGACATTAGATAATAAGATGAGAGCAAAAGTTCGGTGTGAGTTTCCATAGTGAGAGTTTTTCCTTTCTTGCTCTTCTGCCTTCGACAAGATATGAATATACCCCAGGTAGCAAATTCCCCCTTCAGAAGTGAAGCAGAGCAGGCCTGGTCCAATCTGAAACAAGTACACTCCAGCTAAACCATGAATATGTGACCAAAGAAAAATAAATACTTACCTTTCTCTGACTTGAGTATTGGGGTGACTTTATGGTGAATAGCTGACTGATATAGAAGAGCTTAATTGTGAGATGAAATCTGTTTTCATAGACAGAATGCAAAAGAAACATTGAAACTCAACTGGATCTTATGCTTCTACTATAAATTAGAGGGAGAGATTTGAACAACCATATAAGACCATTTTTAACCATGTTAACCTATCCACTAACATGGTCTCCAACACCAATTATGGCAATACATTGTCCTGGAATAGCTGTAATAGGCATTCAAAGAGCCCTGTTAGCTATCCTCAGAAAGTACATGAATATAGCCTCAAGAAAAGCGAATCTCTTCTTTTTAAAAAAAACTATTACCTCACTTAAGAGCCCTGCAACTGGCTCTGTACAAGGTCGTTGTGTTGCTTCTCATTTGGACATGGAGAAAGAATTCTGCTCTTCTCAGAGACTATGACCCTGGAGAGAAGAAACTCAATTTCATTTCCTTATCTGTAAAATGAGCATAATAATAGCTACCGTCCAATGGAGTTGTGAAACTTAAATGAAAGCATACATATAAAGCTCTTAGCATACTGTCTGGCTTTTAGTAAGCAGTGAATAGAAGCTGGCCTTTGTTGTGGTTGTTATGCTTGTGAGTGACAAAATGCTTAGGCAAGAGGCCAGGCTAATTCTGTCACTCTAAACCATAATGGAGTGATAGAGCATTCCAACCTGGCTCTGTGATGGGACATGGGGTCTAATAGCAAGAAGAATTCATTAGGGGGATCCAAGAGACCAGCATCTTTATCCTCATGAAAGGGAACATAATTCAGATCATAAATGTTTTTATAGCTATTTCTATGGATTGTGTTGAATCAGATTTCAGATTTCCCTTCCTTGGGCTAAGGAATCTAATAATTTTTAGTTTTCTTTGTTGTTTACCTATGAATCATCTATAATTTTTTGCATTTCTTATTTTATTTTCTGAAGACTGGATCAAGGAAGGTCCGATCTGAGCCAATTGTAACAGAAGATGTATAGGCCAATATAGAGTGCATATTTCATTCTTCTGTTAATTTTTATTTCATCTCACAATATTAATTTCCAGGCTATCTGCCTCCACTTTCAGCCATTTATTTATTTATTTAATTCAGAAATTTATTTTTTGAACAATCAAACAAGCTTCTAACAAAATAATATATATGTGTGTATATATATATATATATATATTCTGAAAATTAGATTTACCCCCAAGAGCCACCCCTAATTACCCACCCTTATCCCTCTCCCTACTCCTTCCCAATACATCTCTACAAATGCTTTAGGTTGTATGACATTACACCTATCCAGATTTAAAACATGATAATAGATCCCCTTTCTCAATTTACCCAATTGTTTTAATAGATGGGATTGACCCTATTCTCATCCCTGGACTAGGCTTTGATTGACTTATTAATATCTCATTCTTATAGCCCTCATAATTGGTTCAGATGCATGTGATCTAGCATGGACCAAGGATATTTTAACTGGAAATTTGTATTTGACTTGTGGAATTTTTCTTTTCTTGACTGGGGTTATAGGATTCATATCAGTTCACCAGGGGCAAATATGTGGGCCTGGAGGATAAAATCAACATGAAGGGAGGTAAAATGTGAAGATAGAGACAAGTTGGCTCATTGATAAAATCAATGAAGCTGCTAAATACAACTTTATCTGAAGTAATTCAACTCCTTAAGTCTAATAAATTTATTTTTTTAAAGAGAAAGAGGGACAGTGAGAGAGAGAGAGAGAGAGAGAGAGAGAAAGAGGGAGAGAGAATCAATTTTATTTAGTTTTTCATGTGACTTTCATTGCTTTGACACTTGGTGGTGTACAAAGTGTGCTGGAGTTTGAACCTGCATCCCAACACATGCCAGGAAAGTGCCATAACCACTGAGCCACCACTCCATACCCCTAATAAATTTATATTAAGGCAATTTGAGTGGGGCTTTCTGCCACCTGCAGCATAAAGACTAATGTCCCTATATGCTACACCCTTATATACCTGAAACTCAGTGATCAGTGAAGTCCAGCTTTAGCCCTGTGGCACATTCACTAACAGCCTTTCTTTTTCCTCCTATTCTTTTTCCTTCTTTTTTACTGGGGTTGTATAGAGGAACAGGATCCTTCAGTTACACGTTGAAAACTGTTTCTTAAGAAAATACATTGCTAGATGCGGGATGATAAAAGCAGAGCAAAAAAATTCTCTCTATATACATACATACTCACATATATAATCCATATATAATTTTGTAGATAGTACAACCTCAACTATGTACACATATGATAATATTACCCTGATAATAAAAATAATAAACATTATTAAACATACTCCTTCCTACCACAGAACTGTTAAAATAAGCTGTTGTCCTTCTTGGAAATGAAACACTCTCTCAATATCTACATGTCCTTGTGATATTTATGTTACACTCATTTGTCACACAATCATTTCACTTAACAACTAGATTGTGATCAAACATTACAGCACATTAATTCCCTAGTGAGACAAGTTAGAATATAGTGTGCCCTGCTGTTTTGTCACATTTCCCTCTTTTTAGTGTAACTTTCTTTTAACATCACCAAATTTGGTGCTTTTATCAAAATGATTGACTCCTACATTGGAAGATTTATTTGATGGTTAGGTTCCATATCTTGAATGAAGAGTTTTGCTGAAGATTTACAAGCGCCTGTGAGTGGCATTATCTCAACTGGCCTCACATAATACATGTGTTACGTATAACTTTTCTCATTCCTAAAGTTGCATAGCTAACAAACAAGAAAAGTGAAAGAAAACATTCTACTCTTGAAGGTAGGTGTAAAATGTATCAATAATTTTCTATGTACTACCTAATTATTATGCAATTTTATCATTCCTTATTCAATATAGCACTTGAAATTTTAGAGCAAATGACATATATCTTTAAAATAGTTGTTTTTGTAACAAAGCAAAGGAAAAGAGTTATTTAAAGTGGAAGACTAATAAGGCTGATATTAATCTAATAAGAATTTCAAAATATCCTTAGTGTGGTTGATTTGTAAACTCCTTATCTAATTGTGTTGTTTTTAACTGTCATGAGAGTATGTTTACATCTCGGGGGAATAGAAAAAGTGATGGAATTTTTAACGGGATGGGGATGGGGAGAGTAACAAAATAGTGTGATGCATATAGGTCTTCCCAGTAAGTATTCATGATAGCAAGAGTGCTTTTAAATCTGACTTATTTTCTAATGTCTTTGATCATAACTTGTTAGGACTGCATTTCTTGCTGAAATAGGGGAAGACATTGTAGTAACAGAAGGAAGACAAATAGAAAAGAGCCTTGGGAATTTGCTCTGTGTTAGTTCAATAGGGAGGTGCAAATTCTGTAGCTTTCTCAAAGATGACTTTTAAAACTGTGATGATACAATGGAGCCACTATTGTAATGTTGGTGATAGAGATATAACTTATAGTTATCATTTAGGTTTTTCCTGCATTTTATTCAAAGAGATACTCAAGGTCACTATTTGAACTGAAGTTTAAATCTAATTCACAGTGAAATGAAACAATTTACAGCATGATGATACTATACTTTGATACATCCCAGACATTAAACTATATATCTTGTCACATTAAATCATAGTAAATGTGGGGCTGGAGGAGTGGCTCAGTGGTTATGGTGCTTGCCTGGCATGTGCAAGGATGCAGGTTTGAACCCCAGCATCATGTACTCAACTAAGTGTTGGAGCAACAAAAGCCACATGAAAAATTTAAATACAATTGATTCTCTCTTTCGCTCTCTGTCACTGTCCCTCTCTTTTTCACAAATATCATAGTAAATGAGGATTTCCTTTTCTGTCAAGGTATTTGTAGTAATATACTCAAATATAAATAGGATGTTTGATAAATTTTTATAAAATTGTTTCTTTTTCCTTGCCAAAGATTTATAGCAGAAGCTTAATAGGTACTCTGTGTGTGGAGAATACATATTGAATGTCCACTGAATTTACTAAGATAGTTTGAACAATATATATTGACCACGTTTAGTTAGATTTGATTCCTTCTAGCAATGAGAGTTTTATTCTACTTATTCTTAGTTTGTATTATGTAACACATACACACATAACACACTCCACCTCTTTAGCTTTCCATATCTACAGAAAAAATTTTTACGTATGGCATTTTTCCCCATTGTGGTGTTAGGTTTGACAGTTGTTTTGGAAGTTATTAACAGATAAATTGACAAATTAAAAATTCAAAAATTTAATTGTGGTTAGTGTTAGAGAATACTTTTAAAACGTCTGCATTTAAAATAATTATCAGACATTAAAATCATCTTAAAACTATAAAATCTATCATTATTGTTTGCAAATCTGAAATGGTGCCAGAACTTCAGTTCATTTTCTAAATGCACAATTATGTTTAAGACTTGTAATATTCCTGGACAGGTTGCATGTATCCTAATAACTACCTGTGACCCTTTAACTTGTAATCTTCTTTTAGAAAATTTACCCTCAGTCACAAATTTAATATTATACTTAAAAGCATGGACTTTGAGGTCAGGGAGCATAAACTCCCCATCCCCTGTTCAAAGCACCCAACCTCTCTCTTCCCTCATTTCCTCATCTGTGAAATGGGGATACGTATTTCATTATAGGGCTTTGCTAGGATTAAATGAGCTGATAAATGTAAAGTACTCAGAATTGTCTCTGGCATGATAAACATAATTTTTGTTACTGTTGATGACATTTTTCACCTCTCTTAATGGTTGATTTAAAACAATTAATGATATTACTTTATTATGCTTTTAAAGCACAATATGTCACACCAAATATGCATTAATAGTCTCAAGCCCTATATTATTTCATTTAAGTGAAAATTTCAGAATACCTAATCAATACTTTCAATAACTTTCTATTGAATTATATAAAGAATACAATTAATTAGTGGAAATGAGATTTTCTTCATCTACATCACTAAGATTCTGAAGAACTCAAAATAAAGTATTTAATACACACGTTACAGAAAGCATATAATTCTAATATAATAACTTCTTTCTTATTTCCAAGGTGCTTGTGATGTTTAATTAGTTAACATTTGAAAAGTGCTTTGTGGATTAAAAGTGCTACATAAGTGCTAATTCTTCATTCTTAGTAACAAAAGATCAAATTTGAAAGAACACATCAAGCATATTGTACAAAGGAATTATATTTTATTGTAATTTTTGCTCTTCAACTTTGTAGAAAACTGCCATTAAAGTTTATTCTTTTAAGAGATAAAAACAGAATACGCTCGCTGGAATCTCAGCTCAGTTAACCCAGTGATAAATGGTGGGTCTTTGACTAAGCCACCTAAAACCAATGCCTTTCATTTTCATTATCAGTGAAGTGAAGATAAGCATACTTAACCCCTGCCTAGTTAATCAGGAAATAAATACTCCTGTAAGGTAATGCTGGCTTTGAGCTCTTTGGAGGACAGTTCTATTTATAACTGCTATGATCATTGCACAGCAGCAAGACGTTGCCCCCTGTACCCAGACACAGAGTGGTGAAGCAGGTAAAGCCAGCTCTGCCCACAGCACTGATTGCAGGCCAGGCAACCTCTCTTCATCTTCCACCATTCATCCCTCAGGAATAGTGCAGAAGAACACAGCAAGCTGGATAAGCCCTGAGTTGCAAACACCTTAGAGGCCATTTAGTCCAAGCTTTTTGTTCACCAGACACAAGTAAAATCACTAAGTGGGCGAAATGTATGATCAGCGGGTGATACTGCAATGGAATTGCTTTTTAAAAAGTTTGCCTGTGCAAATGTGTGTGCACACACATGTGTGAAATGTCTGCTGCTTTATCTGTTCTCTAAACTGAGTGGCACACCTTCTTTGCTGATCCTGCTCTGATTCCATCTGTGGTCCAAGATGGATTGTGGGATGTAGTGATGTTGGTCAGACCAGGACCCCAGATGATCTTTCTTAAAAGCTGGCCTTGAACTTGTGATCCTCCTACCTCTGCCTTCAAAGTTGTTGGAATTACAGATGTGCAGCCACCATGCCCAGCTTTCTTTCTAAAGAGCTAATGGCAGAAAATGGAGAAAAGTTATTTAGTCTTTTCTATTTTTCAGATGGTATTAACTTTTCAAGGGTTCTGAGAAAGTCATGTTGACCTATCCAACTTTTCTTTCCACAAACTTCCCTAGCTTAATTTGTTACTCCATCTACAGCTTTGGTTCCTGACATTTTACCCCTGAGCTCCATTCTTTCAGCTCAGTGGTTTTCAGCAGGGAATTTTATTATGGGGCATTTGGAAATGAGAGGAGATATTTCAAATTATTATAACCAGCTGTGGAAAGGGACAGGGATGATGATAAATATTTTGCATGAGCAGGCAAGCAAAATAAAGAATTATTCTACTCAAGATGGCTATGCGTGTTGTGCATATGGTGAGAGACACTGATAGAGTCTAGCTTAAGACTGGTTTCTTTTAATGTGTAAACAACCAGAATTGTCGTTTTGTCATTGCTCAGAATTTACCTAAGTTTTATATTCTTTCCTTAGAAAAAGTTTGGATGCATTAGCCTGAGAGGAGATGGAGGAAAAAGCACACATATGTGAATTTCCTGGAGTTGATGTTATCAGGAGGGAAAAGAAGACGGGAAGGAAAGAACCTGTGGCAGGCACTGTTAGTTGGCTGACCCACAGCCATTGCCAACTCCTTTCCCTCTTGTCTCCTTTCAATTAAGAGGCTAGACAGGCTGATTTTCTTTTTCAGCTTTCCTTCTGGATGGGTAATCATGTAACAAAATGCTGATCAGGGATATTAGGTAAAAGCTTGCTTGGAATGGAGCAGGGCTTCTGATAAAAAGGATGGTTGGTGGTACACCTTTCCTTCTTCCTGCCATGGTATGGATGGGATGTACAGAGCCATTGTTAAAGTACTAGATAACAACCATGCAGAGGAAAAGCCAATACACTGAATGTGGTAAACGGGGTGAATAAAAAGTGCCGGGGCCTCAGAATGTACTTGAACGGCTGAACTAATCTTGGCTTGGATTTTGCTATGTAAAAAAAAAGAAAAGAAACTTAATTGACTTGAACCAGAATGATATTAGATCTTCCATTATTTATAGCTGAACACATTTCTAACAATAAAGAATAAAAGGAAACAATTACAAATATTTATATGCATACTTCTGCATGTGACTATCTGGCCTCTTTTCCCAGAATCTTCTGCCAATCAGGATTACCCTACTCTTGCCTTACAAAGTGGCCAAACCAGACAAGTCTCTCATTTAACTAATTTCAACATTGTTGAGAGCCTACTACTTGAAAGGCAACCTAGCAGACGTTAAAAAAAAAAAACAACATAATATTTAATCCCTGTCTCAATGAGTTTTAATTTTGAAATATGGGAAACAAATTTTGCTAAATTATTATGATCTAGTCTACACTAGAACTTAGTATCAATGATTTGGAAAGCAAAGAAAATGTTTTGGAAGTGGGAGAAATTGAAAAAAGGGAGGCTAGGTAGGAAGTTATTGCTCTCATTCAAGTCAGGGCATGTCCACAGCAGTCTGGCTCAAGAGGTGACATTGCTTCAAGTCTGAATATGTAGTAAAAGGCAGAGCTTCTGAGTTATCAAGGATATTTACCTTTTTACCTGAACAGTTGGACTTTCAACTGCTTACCCACGTTTTCATGACCTGGCTTTCCAAAATCACCTGTTCTCATATCAAAATAGATTAAGTAAGTAAAGAAACAAAAATAACTGTTAAGTATCTGTGGTGCACTTAGTGGGAGGAGAGGCTGCTTAGTATTCAGGAGTGGATATTCTGGTTTCAAATTCTGCTGCTACTTACAACTGTGAATTTGTATTTTGGTAAGTTACCAAATGTGTCTGTTCCTTAATTCTGTTATCTGTAAAATGGGGATGCAATTAATACCTACTTCTCCAGTTGTTGAAGTGACTAATGCAATAATATGTTGGCTTGGCACAACACTGCCTGTATAGTAAATGCTTAATAAATGTTCATTACAATTTGTATACAGCATTGGATGAGGTAATTGATAAGGTGAAGAGAGTTGCAAAGAATGTTGGGACCATAATCTTGTCACTTGGTTTTATCAGTATTAGGACAAGATATCATGGGGCAATTCGGGTTTCCTGGAAGAAAGTGTAGAATTGAGATATGACCAATAGAAGCAACTCCAAAATGCAGTTCCTAGTTCTTTATGTAATTAAAGCCAGGTTTTCTATGTGGTCCTTTTTATTGCTTATCTATACATACCTGTTCCCCAAAACTCCTCTACCAATGTGAAGCTGAGAATGCATCTGCCCTGTGTGATTCTACCAAGACAATAGGGAGGTGAACTTTGAACACAAAATCTCTGACTGAAACAGAATAAATTCTACTTGCTTCTTGGGACTTGGGGAAAAGATGTGAACAGGCATATTTTCAAGTGTTCAAAAATGATTTATGGTAGCTTATAAGCAATATCACACAGTAAAAAAAATAGAGGAAATGTTAGGTTAAAATTAAATAAGACTAAGAAAAGAAGATTCTGTTTGGATTAGGAGTGGTTGGAGCGAATTTGTTGAGCTCTTCTTAAACTAGGAAAAATAGTTAATTTAGTTTTAAGCTAGCAGAGAATTGATCAAGACATTTTATATCGATGGCTGGTTTTTGTTTTATTTTATTTTTAATGAAGGTGGCAATACTTTTTCTTTGTCAACAATGGTTGTAGTTTTATATAGATGTATTGTTAATCTCAGGGGTCTGGAATGCATATATCCCAACATCAATTTGTTAATGTATGAGTTTTCTGAGATTGGGTTACATCATTATGTGCACATCAATATGTAAATTTCATTCAGCATTTATTTAACATAACAAAACCCAGTTACTAAAACATCCTTTGTTCCTTTTGCTTTCCACCACATGATATTGTTCAGAGGAGTGCTTTGGTTCTAAGCGCATAAAACCATTTAAAAAATAAACATACAAGGATTTGTTTTCCTCATAAGGATGTAGGCTGACTATTTGAAGCATTAGAAAGGCCACTCTTTGGGATAGTGTTTATTTGAATGGAGATCTTCAGTGACGTACAGTGAGTAGGTTGCTAAAGGTAGATGCATTGCATCTTGAAACATCCACATAACCAGGGTTGGAGAAGACCCTTCTTTGTATTTTCTCCTTTCTCCTGTTATTGCACATGTGTTTGGGCTAACAAACAGATTCCAATGTCTCAGCCTTGAGTAGGGTGGTTGGACCTTTTTCCACCAGCTCCATTCATAGGCACATTCCAGGGCAGAGGGGTGAACATAAGGAAGGAAAGCTAGCTAATCGTCCGCTCAGAGGTGTAGGTGCACAACTTCGTTCTTCCTGTCCAGAAGTGTAAAAAGGTATTTTTTGTTATTTTACATCTTCCTTTAACATATGCGAAATTGGAGAGGTTATAACAAAACAGATAAAAGTGTTAAGGACAATAAATTTGGTTATCACGTCTTGATGGGTTAAAGAAATTATAAAACCAATGGTTCTAAAAGAAAGTGGTAAGAAATCATGCAAAAGCACTGCCTTTGATGTATCAGAGAAGCTATTTTGCAATAAATTGCAAAAGAATCATTGAAACCATTTTTTTTCTTTTTAAAATAGTTGTCATTTTAAAATAAAATTTGGGACTGACTTTTTAAAAAATAATACTGCAAATATGTTGAAAAGAAGAATTTCTGACAATAAAAAGGCTATTTAAGCAGGCTTTTAACTCTACAGGGTTTTGTTTATATCTTTGCATGATTCACAAACATGTTAATATTAATCCTCTTGGTGGTAAATTTGTTGAAATGGAAAACAAAAAAAATAAGAAAACC
Source organism: Aplodontia rufa (assembly GCA_004027875.1). NCBI lineage: Eukaryota > Metazoa > Chordata > Mammalia > Rodentia > Aplodontiidae > Aplodontia > Aplodontia rufa. The sequence goes on along the minus strand of PVKS010021876.1, from coordinate 20,400 downwards.
AGAGGAGTAGTTTTTTTCCATTTTTGTGTGATAGATGGAAGTAGATACAAGAAACTTTGCAGATAATGAGCATGCTACCTTAGTTTTATAATTAATGATTTACACTTTGATATGTTTGAAATACGTACAAATGGCTAGGTGTATTGAGGGGAGAGGAGGAAGGCAGGAAGGAAAGAAATAGGCTCATTCTTTCACCTTGATGCTATTTAATGAGGATACTTAAATTATTTTTATTTAAAAATTAAATAAATTTTGAAAAGCTTGATTTGCTAATGAATCTACCTTTCTATCATCTACCTACTTGCCTGCCTATCTACCTACCTACCTTTTGAGATCTCATTCACAATGAAAGTTGATGATTATGATGCTCAACCTAACTCCTGTATCTAAATACATTTATCTAGGTTTGTAGTTAAAAGGGAAAGAACAAATGATTAATTTCCTCAATTTTCAGGAATCATTGAAATTAGAAAGACATTTATATCATTGCACTCACATACATAGTCAGGTTTATGGTTGTTCCCCATAGTTCTCCAAGTACTTTGCTCCATCTCACTGTGAATTATTTGACTGATTGGGTTTCCCATAATTGGCACAATAAAACATTTTATGATAGAGTGAGGGAAGACTTCTCAGCTGCTGGGTCTTAAATGGTATTGAATGTAGCTCCTCCTTGTTCTTGAAGAGGTGGAAAGGTTTCTGATATTAGTATTGAAGGCATTTAAGCATCAAAAATGCACATGATTGTGCAAGAGTGTGTTAAGAAAATCAAGAAGACACGGTCTCCATGTATATGAGGTTCATAATCTAAACTACATCATGTGCATTCCTAGCTCTCTCTCCTAAGTTGTCTGAATCTGGCTGTACTACTCCTGAAGGGCTTGGACCACTGTATTTGTGGCCCTTCCAGCCAGCTGATTTTCAGAGAAGGCAGATGATTTTCAAATTTAAAACTAGTCTTTATTTTTGTACTGGACCAATTCACTGGTAAACAGAAAGTTGTCCTCGAAACCATACTTATCTCTTATGAAATGTTGGTAAGTCAGACAGCTTTTTCTAAGAATAAAATTTTATATTAAGTAGTTGTTCAGCTCCAATGTAACTGCTTTATAACTGTAGGCAGTCACAGACATAAGACCTGACACTAAGATTTGCTACTCAAATCATTTCCAGTAGGAATTTTTTCTCTCACATCAATATTTTACTGGATAAGATTGGAACACTGAATTTTGCCCATGTGCATATGGTTTTTCCATTTAGGGGACACCAAGAATTTTTCACACCCTGCCCTCCTACATGGAGGAGGATACTACACAAAAAATCCTGGATGTCATGAAACTAACCACAAAACTGCTGCTGTGTTTAGCTTCTATACTTTACTATAAATTTGCTTATCAAGTTAGGGTTGGACACCTGGAAGTGTGAGAGATGATAAGTATATTTGATTTGGAATGTCTATGGCCATAGGAATTATCCTAGGAAGACTTATGAGATTAAGGTAACCCTGATACCCTGGCATTGACAGAAAGATGGTACAATTGAAGAAAAAAAGAAAGAAAGAAAAAGACAGAAAGGAAGAAAGACAATCACACAGGAAAAAATATTATTATCTATTTCACATTTCATCTACTTCACATGTTTGACCAGGAAAGGCTATATCTAGACATCACAGTAAAAAAGATCTGTCAACTTATGGCTTTGAAAGAAATAAATGAAACAGGTAATTTATGCAAACTTATTCTAACCACAAAATGAATGTTGAAAGTCTAAGAAATTTAGAAATATAAAAGTACATTTTATTCTAAGTATGTGTGCAGAGAAAAAAAGTTACATAACAAAATATTGTAGACTGGATGGCTTAATGGAAAGTCTGAGATGAGGATTCCAACATGGTAGCATTCTGGTAATGGCCCTCCTCCTGATTTACTGATGGCTTTCTTCTCATTGTATGATCACATAGTGGGGAGAGGAGACCCTGGTGTCTCTTTCCATCTTATAATGGCACTAATCCCATCCTGAGGTCTTCACCCTCATGACGTCATATGAGACTTCTTATCGCCCAAAGCATACACCTCCTAATCTTATCCCATTGGAGGTTAAGGTTTCAACATATGAATTTGGGGGGAACACAAACATTCATTCCATAACAATTTAATAAATATTTGTGCAACTTGAGTGGGCTTCCTTAGGACCAAATGAATTGAGTGATAACTGGAAAAAGTGTTGAGAGACTTCACAGTAACATATAAAAGAGGGAGGAATCTCTTTCCTCTTCTTCTTTCTGATTCTCTTCAGAAATGGCACTAATTTATGGTCTGAGTAGAGAGTTATTCAGCCATAAATTCAGGCTATCCAACTGTTTTAGTCAGCTTTTTCTTTGCTGTGACCCAAGGACCTTACCAAAACAATTTTAGGGGGAAAAGTTTATTTAGGGGCTAATGGTTTTAGAGCCCATAGAAGGCTGGTTCCATTCCCTGGGGCTTGATGTGAGGATTAACATCATGGATGAAGAGTGAGGCAGGGGGAAGCAGGTCAAAGTATGGCTCTAGGAAGTAGAGAGTGACTTCACTCCAGATACAAAATATATACCCCAAAGTCATGCCCCCAATGACCCACCTTCTCCAGCCATACCCTACTTGCTTTCAGTTGCCAGTTAATCTCTGTCAGGGGATTAATTCATGGATTGGGTTAAAGTTCTCATAACCCAATAATTTTACCTCTGAGTCTTCCTGCATTGTCTCACATGAGTTTTGGGGGGATACCTTTCAATCAAACCATAACACCAACCTAAGCTGGCATTGTAGCGGAGACATTTTCACAGCAGCACCAAACCCACTTCCTTTTTATTCCGGGCAACAGCCAGTTATTTCCCTGCCTTTCCTGCAGTTACGGAAGGGTTTGTGACTGAGTTCTAGCTATGATTATGAAGTAGCTGTGATATATAGGCATAGACTCTTGCCTTTAAATCTCCAAAATTCTCCAAGTTCTCCCTTTCCTCTTCTGCTGACTGGCTGACGTCTGGAAACTAGAGAGCTGCATTGCTGTGCCAGGGTGGCTGTAACAAGGTACTACTGACTGAGCAGATTCTATTTTCTCACACTTTTGGAGGCTAGAAGTCAGAGATCACAGTGTCAGCAAGTTTGGTTCTTTCTGAGGGCTTTGAGGGAAGGGTCTGTTCCAGGCCTCTCTGTCTGTCTTGTAGGTGGCCATCATTTCCCTGTCTTCAAGTCATCATCCCCTATATGTGTCTTCCTCCAAATTTCTTCATTTTATAATAACACCAGGCATATTGGAGTAAGGCTCACTCTAATGACCCCATTTTAACTTTACCTTTGTGAAGGTCCTATCTCCAAATATTGTTATATTCTTTTTGTTCTGTGTGTGGGAGCAGGGGGTGAAACAGATGGTGGCCAGGGGAAAGACTGTGGCTGAGAGATTTTCATGTGCTTATCAAATCTGCTGTCTTTTCCCACTGGGCGCACACCAAAATTTTATTTTCCAGTATCTCTTACAGATAGATGAAGCCATATAATTGAGTTCTGATTAGTGGCATGTGAGTAGAAGTAATATATAACTCTCTTGGGTTTAACCTCTAAAATGTCTTATAAATACTCCACACCTCCATAGTCCCTCTTTCCTCTTCCTCTGGTTGGATTGTGCCAGGATGATCTGGACATCACTGCTGAAAAGGAAAGAGACCAGGGTCCCTGAATGAGTACATGGAAAGGAATCAAGCCCTTCATTGACTACCTTTGCTTCCCCTCCCTGACCACCCCTCACTGAGCTATGACATAAGCAAGTTCATAACACAACAAAGTACTATTACCGGAAAACACTGAGATTTGGAGGCTGCTTATTTGTTATACTAATTGGCATAACTTGACTGATACAGTCACTGTTGTTTTTAGATGATCCTTTTATTCTTCCCCAGTTTGGTTTTTCTCTTGTTCCCCACAATGACCTTTTCACTGAGCTGGTGAATTTGATGAAGGGACACAGGATGCCATGAGCCCACTTTGTTAGTCAGCTTTTAGTTGCTGTGGCCAAAGTACCTGACAAGAACAGCTTAAGAAAAAGATTTATTTTGGCTCATGGTTTCAGAGTATTCCGTTCATGGTTGACTGGTTCCAAGGCAGGAAGGAACCTCATGGCAGAAGGGCATGCAGAGGAAACTGCTCAGTTCATGGCAACTGGGGAGCAAAGAGAGAGAGAGAGAGAGAGAGAGAGAGAGAGGACCATAGAGAAGACAAAATTTTCCAGGATGTTCCCAGTGACCTACTTCCTCTAACTAAGCCTCATCTCCCAGTAGTCCATCCAGCTATCCATGGATTAATTCATTTGGTGGATTAATCCAGAGATGAGGTCAGAGCTCTCAGGATCCAATCATTATCTAAAAGCCTCACTTCTGAACCTTGCTGCATTGGGGACCATGCTTTCGATACATGAGCTTTTGAGTGACATTGCAGATCTAAACTATGGCACCCATCCTCAAGTTTAGGGCCCCAGTTAATCCTAATCTCACTCTTTCTGCATTCTGATCATGAACTATTTTAATTAGTACCTCTGTATAGATAATCCCAAATGTACCTCTCCCAGTTTTGACCTCTCCTGAGTTCCAGACCTAAATTTCCAACCAACCACTGAGTATAATTCCAAAACCAAGTCAAATCTACTTTTTAAAAAGAAATGCATCCCTGTAGTTGTCATCTTGCTTGCAAAATCTGGGCCTCTTTTTGGGGGATTACAGACATGTTCTACTGTGTCTAGTCTTATTACTTACTTTAAGAGTTTGAACCTTGGGCTAGAGAGATGGCTTAGTGGTAGAGTGCTTGCCTGCAATGTGTGAGGACCCACATTAGATCCCCAGCAACACATGCACAACTAAGTGGAGGAAAAACAAAAACTAATGAAAAAATTGACTTTCTTTCTTCTCTGTCTCTTAAAAAAAAAAAAGAAAGAAAAGAAAAGAATTAGAATCTGAAGGGGTAGGGTTTTCCCAAGCCTTTCTGATATGCAGTAGAACAACTAATAGGCAATCTGAGACCGAAAAAGAATAGAATAAAATAAAGTAGCCTCTTATATCTATGGAGGTTTGGCTCCAGAACCCTTTGTGGATACCAAAATCCATGGGTGATCTAGTGTCTGATACAAAATGGTTTAGCATTTACATAAAACCTATGCAATCCTCATGTATTCTTTCAATCATTTCCAGATTACTGATAATTCCTAATACAAAGTAAATGCTGTGTAAATAGTTGTTGTTCTATATTGTTTAGAGAATAAAGACAAGGAAAAATTGCATGCTCAGTACAAATGTAGTTTATTATTTAGAGTGTTTTCAATCCACAATTGAATCCATGGATGGGAAACCCACAGATACTGAGAGCAGACTGTACTCCAAATGATACTGCCCAGGGAAGGAAAAGGGAAATGTCACTGTGAAATCTGGGAAGATTTCTTGAAGTCAGCATATTTACGAAAAAAAAAAAAAAACAAACTAGATATAATAGAATCTGAGTTTTAAAAAAGAAAAATTCCCTTATTCATGTAGGAACTTCATTATTAGGAAGAATGCAAATGAACTGAAATTGACTTCCTTAAATTAGGTAAATTGTTAAAATATACATAGAACTCAAATTGCACTATAATAAATGGCATATCCAGCAATGAAGAAAGCATATGCGCTCAGGCAAACTACCTTCTTAACAGATAAGAGACAGAAGCATGCTGGCAAGTGATTAAAGTAGGAGGACCTGAGAAGGCAGCGTGACAAAGGCATGTGTATCTAAATGGCTATTCCAGCTAACTGGCTGCCCTGTCAAGTGGGGTATTGAGAGAGAAGAGCCACTAAGGATGCCACTCTCTCTCTCTCTTGCCTAGACCTTATGTTTCTGCTCTGCATGAAGAAAGAAAAACAGCAATTGAACAGCTCATAATAACAAGTGAACAAACAATAGAAAGTACTGTGACTTCCTAAGGACTCAATGATGAATCAGCCTCTCCATTCTGACCTCAACACATGAATAGCACGATTATATCCATTTTGCTTTTGTTCTTAGCTCCAGCAACTGGTAAGCATTCAGATGCCATACAGTAAGTAATCTATGATAGGATGGAGCCACCATGGGAATGTCATTTTGAGATATAAGCAAATGTTTGGGTTCAAATGATTTTCCATGTCATTTTTTTTCTCTTTAACTATGTGAATTATCGTTTCAAGGGATTCCAAATCTTGAAAAGGGTTAACAACATAGTGTTTTGAAACCAGATCTGGTCTGTTTTTCAATCTGTGCTGTATTTAGAGATATATTTAGTTCTGCAGATGTCTTGAGTCTGTCATTGGAATTGGACTTTCCCAATCAAAACCAGACAAGGCTTCTCAAGGGGCCAGAATAGGGTACTTGATAGTAGGACCATTTTCATTCTGCTTCCCATAGTGAAGCAGCACTGCTGCAAAAGAGCTGACACAGTTACTCTCTTTTTGTCTGGTCCCAACAAGTCCTCTCCCATTGGTAGTACAATGAAAGGTTGTAGGGTTTTTATTTGGGCATTGCTTCAATTAATAGAAGTCTCTGGGAATCATATAATTTAGTTTCAAAGTTTTAAAAAGGTGTAGACATAAGAGTTTAAAACATAAATAGTAGATTTATTTATATTTTGTCCAGAAAAGAGTTGTTGGAAATGGGGTGTGGAATGGAACATGAAGTAAATGAGAAAGTATTTAAGATTCTAATGGTTCAAGATTCTAGTCAAGGGATGGAGACTTGAGACCCAAGGAATTCCAGATTATATCTCAGAATGAAATAAACAAAAACAAAGATCATTCACTTTTTAAAAACAGGAACTGAATTTTTACATGCTCTAAGAATCATTGAATGGGGCAAAAAGCCTAGCATGTATATCATCCGATTGAAGAGATGAAAAAAATCATTGAGGGTAAAATGGTTTTCTATTGCTGTTGTGTTATTTTGTCCAATTTCTCCCCTAAAGGTGTGATTTACATAACAAAGTTAGCAAAAAATTTCCAGGCCTAATTATCACTTTCAAAATAGAATCTGGAAATCAGCCATTGGTAACTGAAGATTACAGATTGTTTTTTTGAAAAGCAAATCTTGAGTTCAGCTCAAATGTTATCCTTAAAACTTGATTGTATTATTTTGCCACATCAAATACAATGCCTTTTTGGCATCAAAAAAAGCAGCTCTCAAGATAATTCAGAATGCAAGTGCAGTCAATTCTGGCTATACTAAAGCTTTAGCTTTTTTCAAGTTAAAAAGATAAAAAGACAATTGTGCCTATATTGTTTCTAATGACAAATTGTCCATGTGGCTTTTTACACAGTTTTTTCCACCTTGTAAAGACCAAGACAGTAGTTGGAATACATAAATACATTACTTTTCTTCCATCTACGTTGTATGACAGAAATAGTAGAGGTGATAAGAGCATAGGCTCTGAGCTTAACTGCCTGAAGTCTTAGTCTGGCTCCTGTGCTCCCCGGCTGTGAGTACTTGTGACTCCTACATCTCAATTCCGTCATCTGTGAAAGGGAATATAGATTGAGCATCTGTAATCTAAAAATCCCAAATCCGAAGGTTCAAAATCTGAATATTTTGAGCACTACCATAACCAAATCTGATCTCAAGTGATGGGTCTCAGTCAAAATGTAGGTACACTAAAAATATTCTAAACAATTACCAGAGGCTATGTGTACCAGGTGTATGTGAAGCATATATGAATTTTATGTTTGGGTTTGGGTCTTGTCCCCCAAGATGTCCCATTGTGGTTATGCAAATATTTCAGAAGCTAAGAAAACAGAAATCTGAAATACTTCTGGTCCCAAGCATTTCAGAAAAGGTATATTTGACCTACAATAATAGGACTTTTATAAGGTTTGTTGAGAAGATTAAATAAACCATACAAACAGAGCATTTAGCTCGTTGCCTATAAGTAGAAAGGATTCAGTAAGCATTCAGTATACTCTAACATGTTCTTTATTTTGAATAATCACTTAGAAAGATTCAGACCCTGTCTATAAAATATACTTGTCACTCCTAGTAATGCATATACTAAGCTAGTTGAGTTTATTTTTAACTTTAGAAGTGCTAGAAATTAATTTTAAAAAGTTGTCAATGTGGTTATGATTTAGGCAATTTTTGTCCAAAGTGAACTAACTTAGACAGAATTCACAGATAAAGGTTTTTGTATTCAACTTTTCTTTAATAAGATATTTTTCTTAAAATATTTGGGTAATAGCTTAACTTTATTATTCAGTTTCATTAGTAAATATTTTCTGGCTTTTTACAGAAGACAACAATACCGCTAATATTTGCGGATGATGGAGTAGTGATGATTAAGAAGTCATTTATACAAATAAATATACAACACTGATCCTACTCTTTAGGAACTTAGATGATTTTGGCAATTTTATCCCCATCACAAATCAGAGAACCCCATATGCTTTCTATTCTGTGAGGTAGAAATAAACTCTTTGTGTTGAACTATTGAGGTTTGAAGGTTGTTTCTATAGCAACTGTAGTCATTTACCTTTACCAGTGATGTTGGTTTCTGAATCTCCAGTGGAACTAAGAATATGAGATTTGGAACTACTATAAATTCTGGTATGGTTGGAGAGTCCCAAGAAGCCCTGCCCAAGAGCAAAGTGGAAATTTTGTTCAGCTCCTGCTGTATAAAGAGATGTTGTACAAGATATCTGGTATAAAAAGAATAACGCAGAATTCTGTCTTCAAGGCTCTCATACATTGACCTCAGTAGCAGTGGCAATACAGCTAACATTTGTTGAGTGATTATTATACTCCTTTCTTTCATTATTTTTTAGTCCTCGTAAAACTCTTTTAGGTAGGTACTTATTCCAGGGCTCATTATCAAGAAAAGGAAAATGGAGCCTAAAGAAATTCAGGAACTTGTAAGATTCAAAATATACAATGAATCTTTCCATAATGGAAAGACATGTAAACAAAGCATAATGAAATTAAAGCTGATTGGAAATCTACATGCCCATGGTATGCTGAGCATTATGCTATGTGATTACACACACAAACACATACACAAATATACTATATATAAAATATATGTATACTATATCTTGTGTTTAATCCAAGTAATATTACCCCTAAAACATACATAATTATCCCCAGTTCACAGAGGAGTACAGTGATCAGAGAGGTTAGGTTTATCCTCCTACATCACTCAGTTTACAGTTGTGGAGTAAGGAATTTTAATCTGTGCCTTTCTGACTTAAAACTCACATTATCTCTACTGTATCATGTGGTCTGTATTGGTGAGAAAAAGAGGGAAAAAAACTGTAAGAGAAAACAGGGTCAGATCCTAGTGAACCTTGTGGGTGGTAAGAAGCTATCACAAGATTATAGTAGACGAATATTAGATTTGTGTTTCAGAAAGGGAATCTGGTAGCATTTAAGAAGAATTAATCCATCTTAAAAGTTTTATATGTTAAAACTACTGTTTTTTTTTTAATTTAAATGTATCATCAAGGGTCTGGAGTAGTGGTTCAGTGGTAGAGTGCTTGCCTGGAATGGGTAAGGACCTGAGTTGGATCTCCAGCACCATCTACACAAGTAAGTGTCAGAAGAACAAATACCAGATGAAAAAATAAATAAAATTGATCCTCTCTCTTTCTCTAAAAAATAAATAAATAAATAAAAATAAAAGGCATCAGCAAGATGAAAGTCATAAACAAAATGCTTCATTATTCCTTTCTTATTTGAAGCCCTGGATTCTACACTTCTCCTTTTTCTCTAGAGTTGGTTATTCATGCTCTTTTCCTACCCAATCTTGAATCTAGCACTCTTTACTTTGTGTACTTGTTCCATATTTGTGTTTTCCCCCTCCATATTTACCCATTATATTGTCATCCAGATTTGACCACAGGTGATATTCTCAAATTGGTGTGTAATAGAGGCATCCCCTGTGTACCATAATGCCATAATGAGGTGGAACACGTATTGATTTGATGAAATTGTCAATGCCATATTGTTTATCTAGCAGGGTATTGTACTGATTAAGAACTAGGACTGTAGACAAGAATTGCCTGGGTAAGAAACCTGCAGAACTACTTACTAGCTCTTAAGCACGTTGCTCAAGGTCAGGTTGCTAAATACATAATTGGAATGTGGTGAGGCATTTGCTGTAGTAGAGCAACATACACAGAAAATAAAGCAGAACTAACTCTAGTTGCTTAGAGAGCAAAGAGTATCCTAGGTAATAACTTTATGCTTTACATACATCACTGCATTGAATAAGAACAGGGCATACCTTGTGTAGCCCCACCTGCTTTACATACACTCTTCTGCACTTAGAATAATGCATACTTACAAGGTGGTATTATCTTCCAAGGTTGAACTCCTTGTGTATTAGTTTCCTTATCTTTATGAGGATAATGCTAGTATGTATTTCTTAGGAATGTTATGAGGAATAAATGAGTTAATCCATTGCTATATGCTTAGCATGTGGTAAGCTCTCAATCAATTATTATTGCCTGTGGAATTGATAAAAGATTCAGAATAAAAGCTTGTGTCCTTTGAGACAGAATGATAAGGTAGTAAAGGACCATGTTCAGATAGGAAAAAAAATCCAGCAGAGAAAAACAGAACCATTTTTTTCCAGCTGGTTTATTAGATTAAAGTAGAGCAAGCTGACTAGCTGCAAAGATTGTGCCTTGTATCTATGACCACAAGTACAGAAATAGCATCAGTTTTCAGATTTAAACATCCTTGATAATTTATTGAAAAATCTTATAAAAATGAATACTTTAAGCAATTACATGTTCACTGATTAAGCCACAGAAACTAAACTTTAATGAAAGGAAATCAGCTTAACTCTTAAGTGTACCAATTTAGTGGAATCCAAGTCAGAAAATGCTAAATTTAAATTCTATGAAACTGAAAAATAAGCATTTGAAATTGCCTGTAAATATCAATTGGGTGTCATTTTGATTTCTTAACCAGTTTTATATATGTAAATAACATCCATTTGCATAAAGAGAATGTTAGTTAGATGAAAATGCAATCTTATCAAGAAAAATTTACAGGAAAATAATCCTTAGAAAGAAGAAGGGACACTGCTCACCAAATTATACTGAGTTGAAAACACAAAAGCCTTGAGCTCTCAAAGATGATATTCTAATTAAATATTGGAAGGATATTCAAATTTCTCTCTGCTAAACATTGAAATGATCCTTGACAAATTCAAGGGGCCACAAAGATTTGTCTTCCCATGCTGGGGTGTGGTCCAGCGCAGGTTGTGTTTAAGTTGATCTTTTTTTCTATAATAGCTTATTAGGTCAAAAATACCCAATCAATCAACCTTGACTCCTTGTTTCAGTCAGGGTTTTCCTTGCTGTGAATAAAAGACCTTACAAGAACAATTAAAGGAGGAAAAGTTCATTTGCAGCTCATGATTTCAGAGGTCTTAGTGCACCATGGCTGGCACCATTCCTCATGGATATGGGTGAGGCAGAACATCATGGAGGAAGAGTGTGGTGGACAAAAGTGGCTCAGGACGTGATCAGGAAGGAGAAAGCGAGAGAGAAACAGAGAAAGAGAGGGAGAGAAAGAGGGAGGGAGAGAGAGAGAGAGAGAGGAGGAGGAGGGAGGGGGAGAGAGAGAGAGAGAGCACTCTCCTCTCCAGATAGGAAATATATGCCCCAAAGGCATGCCCCATGGCACTTCCTCCAGCTACACCCTACCTGCTTTGAGTTACCATTTAGTTAATCCCTATCAGGGGATTAATTCATTGATTGGTTAAGACTCTCATAACCTAATTAGTTCACCTCTAAAGATTCTTGCATTGTGTCAAATATGAGCTTTGGGGGAACACTTTACATCCAAACAATAATACTCCTTTTCTGTATATTCCATAGCTGTTTAACAAATGATATAGTGGTAACTTTAATTTCTTTGATCAATTGAATGCCTATTCAAGGAGGAAATTATGGAGATAAATTTCAAGTTATATTTTCCAACTACCAAGGACAACTTAGGTTAATTTTCCTATTTCAAATCGTTGTGTTTATGTGGCTAGATTACTATGTTGCATTTGTGCTTAGAGTTTTTTTTTTTTTAATGTTGTGTAGTGGTCAATATGGGGGATGATGAACACCCATAATTTTGGAACTAAATATCTAGTTATAGACTGGAAACTGTAAATTACATGGTTTATTAGTACTAAAAAAAGACTAAAACGTAAAAAAATGATCAAGAAGATACATTAATGAGGAATGTGTGTGTGGGTGTATACATAAACATGTAGCCAAATAACATGTAGAGACCAACTAAAAGCTAGAGAAGTTTTGCTTATATTGTTTTATCTTTTTTCCTAGCATCAACAGTTATCTGTGAGGAAGTCAGTTGTATGGTTGTGTGTGTGTGTGTGTGTGTGTGTGTGTGTGTAAGAGACCCAGGGTTGGAGCTTTGGAAAGCAGGGACTCCTTCATGAAGGTTTCACTTTTTAGTTATGTTTGTGAGGTATATTTGAAACTCAAGAAGAAAATCCAAGCTGCTGGAATTTTAGTATTTCTTCTGCTTGTTTTTTTTTTTTTAAGACAGAGGGACAATGAGAGAGAGAGAGAGAGAGAGAGAGAGAAACAATTTTATTTAGTTTTTCATGTGGCTTTCATTGCTCTGAGACTTCATTGTATATAAGTGGTGCTGGGGTTTGAACTTGCGTACTCGAGCATGCTGGGCAAGCGCCATAACTGCAGAGCCACTGCTCCAGCCCCGCTTCTGCCTGTTTTTATTCTCTTCTGAAATTCAACTATTCCTTTAGAAAAGAAATTTGCCTAATGCTGTGAAGTCTAGTGAGTTATTCTTGTGAAGATTAAAGAGATCTTTTATAGGAGGGGGGACACATTCCACCATTCCATCTCCTCTTCTTTCAGATTTCATGATTCTCTTTGAGATCCAGTGGGTCCCGTTCTAGAGCGCATCCCCAGAGAAGACAGCAGGGAGAGAACAGCTTCTGGAGATGACATGGCAGCAAGATCAGACTCTGCTATTTTCCTGGAGGAAGAGGTAGGAGCTTCAGAGAACTGCTCCAACACTGGACCTGCTGCAGGTTCCACCATTTCCAAATATCCTTCTCAGGATACCCCCTCTATACCTTGTGACATTTCTTCCTCTTCTGTCTTTCTAGATTGCCCTCCATTCATTTAAAAATATACATTTTCATGGTGAGAAAAAAATTATTTCAAGATGTCCACTTTCAAACATCACCTTCTTGATGAGACCTTTTCCAGATGCCTCATTTATAAGGTAACCTCTCCCACACTGACTTATGTGACTTTCTTGATATATTTTCTCCATCATGCATAACACTATTCTGAAAAATATCATCTTAATTATTGATAGATCTTCACAAATGGAAAGAAAGCTGTGCAAGGGCAGAGATTTAAACTATTTTGTTGTTTTGGGGGTCATTCAAAGCATATTTGAGCAATGTTGATACAGATGACAAATAAAGATCTCCTGTTCCCTTCTGTCACCACACAAATCATTCAGGTGAGCACCAATCTCAACAGATCAAAGGCTGTCCAATCCAAAAGTGACAATTGTGCTCTTTCCAGGTAGGTTTTGCAGTTTTGCCAAATAGCAGCTCTGAATGTTTCCTTTAGCAAGCTCTGCCTCCTGTGTTACCTTGGCTTCCTTGTCTCTCAGGAACCTATCAGCTGCTCAAATACTTGTATTACTTGCCAGGTAATATGTTAGTACAACCATGTGGGTTATTCTGGATTTCCCCCTCATTGGTCTCAGTTGAAAGTGCCACTCTTGTAACTAAAGCTGAGTCTCCTCTTTTGTTAACTTCCCTGGGGCTTTTCTGCTGCCTTTTCCTGTGCTGCCGCCTTCATCATGTTAGCCATCTCCCGCCTCCATCATGTTAGCCATCTCCTACCTCAGTGCTACCACCAGCTCCTGAAACAGTGGATTCTTCTTGCTGCTGATTTTGGGAACAAACTCAAAAGTAAAAATTGCTCCTAGAAGGCATGTGTCTGGGTCCTATATGCTCCTTCTCCCCTTCTGATATCCTTGGGGAATGAGAAAACAAGAGTCCAAACTAGCCAGGACTACTAATGGTTTTTTGGCATTCTGGTAGGCTTATGTACAGAACCCCATCAAAGGCTCTTTCTCTTGGCATGTCATTGCCTTTCTGTCTCTGAACCTGCTGACCCTTTACCTTCTATTGCAAACCATGTGCTTAAACTATTTCTGTTCTGTGCTTAATCCTTGGGCTTGATGCTTTGGGTTCACTGGTATAGGAATAGGAATTTGAATTCCCTTTGGCCTCTACCACATGCTAGCCCTGCTCATTCTTCTAGATGCTACTACTCCTGGATCTAGGGAGGTTGAACCCAAAGGTTCCTTGTTTCAGCCTTTTCAGTCCCTACTGAGAATCCCTGGCATCAATCCGAGTGTAGGAATGGGCAATGAGAAGCCAGACACTCTTGCCAAAGTGCACAGGAATACTAGATCTGCTGATGGCAGAGACACAATTCAAGAAGATATAGACAAACACTTTGTAGACTCATGACACTCACCATCATTATGAGTAAATTGCCCTACACCAACTTTCACCAACTAGGAAATTTCCCTTCTCCAATTGGACCTAAGCTATGGTGCAATCTACCTAAATTGCAAGTACATTGTCTCAGGAAATCTGCTTTTTCCTTGAAAGGTCAGCATTAGACTCCCCGTACAGATTAAGGGGCTGGGAAAGACCAGGGGATGTATGTAGGGCCTTATATATCTTTCTAATAAGATGCTGCACACAATTAGACTCTTATATGAGCTCTCAAGACTTGCAGAACCTGACATCAAGTTGGTATGAAAGGAATTGCTAACACACCATCTGCCTACTTGGAAGTCTTGCTGTCATGAGGGCTGTGATGTCAGCAATTCCCCATCTTTGTATATGGAAACAGAAATAATCTCTAATACATTTCTTAATTTTAAAATATTTGTGAGCAAACACTTATTGAGCACCTACTATATACATATTGTTAAGAGATGAGAGCTCTGAAGCTTAAAATGAGTCCAACTTCTTTCTTGCTTTCTGAAGGGCTTACTGTCTTATGGGGTGGGGAGATAGAGAAATGCAGAAATTATACAAAAGCATGAAAGAATAGGCATGTAAAGTGATGGAGTGTGGGGCTGAGAATGGAAATAGCCAACATAAAGTCTCCAATTTTGAGCATTAGTGTTACAGTACATGCAGTTTTTATTTCTTTTGCAAAAGGAAGAGTAAAAATTCTGTGATCTTTTTTTACTAGACTATTAAGCTAAACTACTTCCAACAACTTAGAGAAATTTGGTTATTCATGAGAATAACACCTTTTTGAAAAGAAATAAAGTTAATTTTCTAGTGTTCTACAAAGGAGGTCATTAATTATACATTTTAGATTTCATCAATTTCAGTGAGATGAGACTAACATTTTAACTAGATGTCAAGGAAGGCATAAGGTATTAAGTTAATACACTAGATGACAATAAATGGTTATTAAAAAACATAACTCTGTTAGTCTCATAATTTTCTTACTTGGATGTCTAATTTGAAGGCCCGATTCTCACATTTAGGCAACAAATCAATGTATAGCAATCTTGCAAGCTTTAAACAAAGCTTCTAAACTATTGAGTCCTTTCCAGATTAAGGACAGATGGATGGATTTTTCCCTCCTGGGTACTTAAAAAAAAAAAAAAAACCCAAAAAAACCCATCGAAAACAGTGGCTTCCACAGTAGTAACCATTTATCTGCAATAGAATCAACATACCTCTTACTCTGCTCCCACTAGGAACTTGCTATTTTTGAGATAAACACTTATGCTGAAAAAAAGTTTAATGCATGTGATCCTGTGTTTTGAGGGTTCTCATTGCCAACAAATAATAGGAAAAGAAAGAAGAAAAAGCTAAGAGCATTAGTTGCTTGGCATGCTTAGTGAGTTTTCCCAGGTTGCTGTTCTGTGTTCATTTACTATTTTTCAAAAATTGCCCTGTGTTTGGACAGCTCCCTATGAGGAGAAGCAGGAGAAGTCACACTACGCTCTTCCTGATGCTCCATGGGGTATCCAGAGCCAGCTTTCATTTTTCACATAGTCTTCTGTTTGCTTGGCCCAGATTCACAATTGAAGAAACTTTTCTTTCTCAAATTCTTTTATTTTATTTTTTAAGGAATCCAACAAAGGATATTAATCAACTTGAATTGTTTTTATTAAAACAGAGAGCAGTGGAAAATATGCACTTGCTAATGAAAGTGTAAGTGAATAACTTTCTAGACTATGGGTTTGGGGATGTAAAAGTTTCTTTAAATACTTTGAATTCACACATATGGAGTGAACTTGGGGTAGTTCAGACACTGCATGATGAAAGACTGATACAAATGGGTGTTATCCCTTTGGTCTTACCATCTTTCTTGTAAGCTCAGCAGAGCAGTAAAGACCTGGCAGATGCATAGGGAGAACGGTGCCACACAAGTTAAGAGGGTCAATCAGATATTTGGAATCTTGTCCTGCACAGAATATTCCAGCTGTTCATAATTTTTCTATGGTTTCCATATATATGTCATTATTTTTATATTTGTTCTATTAGATTTTGAGTTATTCAAGGAGTGTGGTAATTATCTTCTGCTTCTTTTTTTCTCCCTGCAGAATATATTCCATATATTGGCTATTAAGAGATCATTGTTATCAGACTGACTTTTTTCCCCCTAGTTACTGATTGAAATTGGTTCTTTCTCTCTCCCTTTCTTTCCCTACCTTTCCTCCCTCTTTACCTCCCTCCCCTTTCTCTTTCTCTCTCTCTCTCTCTCTTTCTTTTTCTTCTTTCTCTACCCTTCATATTTCTCTGTGAAAATCAGTGAAATTAATCTATAGTGTGGTACATAGGGACAAAGAAATGGGTCACATTGAATGAAATCAACAATGTGGAAAATATAAGTAAAAGAAGCTTCTGCTTCTGAAGTGGCCACCTACTATTAGTAACTGTCACTTATTTTTCTGTTTCCAACTATTATTAGCTTAATTTTCATTAGAGTGCTTTTGAAAGACCTCTAGCAAAAAATTCATCATTTCAAAATGCTTATTTAAAGTTTGGCTCTCACTTTTCAATGTGATATACAGGCATCAAGTCATAGATTATGATTCAATGTGGTTGAAGCTGAGGAGATGAATTCCCAGTATGAAAGGGCATGAAGAGACCTTTTTCATATTCTTTAAGCAGGCACAGCAATTACAATTTTGTAGGTTTTGGAAAGCTTCCATTCTTTCCTTTTTTCATTCTGTCATCATTTTTGCTTTATTAGAAAACAAGTACCCATCTGTTTTTTATATGAAAGAAATGTTTCCTAATTGTATTTATATGCAAGCCAATAATTCTAAGCAACATGGTTAGTCTGAGGTAATAAATAAATGATTTCCAGAAAGTACTTATAAAAGCTACTCTACCTTTCCAGATTGGAACTCTTCTTACCTTCTCAAGTTTTTCTTTCCTTTTATTGGGGAGTGGGGATTAAAATTCGTTTTGATTTCCTAATTGCTATTAATTTTCATTGCAATTTTGCTAAAGAATTAAATCTATGGGTGAAAAATAAATCACTGCATAAAAGAAAAGCTGTAGCAGCTACCTAAATTGTGACTTATCTTTCAGAAGGGCAAATGAACAAATCTAGGGTCAAATCTAGAGTCTAGGATTTAAAAGCCTACTTTAGCTATGTTCTTACAGGAAGACCATGTCTAAACAACATAGCCTAAGGTAAAAGAAAAAAAAAGTCAGACTTTTAAACTTCATACAGTTTTCCCCATACAATCATATTGTAATATAGTGTAATATAGAATCTAGAAATATCTATTTTAATCTATAAAACAGTGAAGATAATCCCACCTATTCTCATGGGCTAAATGCTTTAGTTTAAATCTTTAATAGATGGTTCTTATTTATCTTTTCCCTAGAATAAGTCATTGCTAGTTCATATAGCTGCTCATATAAATAGAACCAAATATTTTCAAAAAAGTATTTAGTTAAGGCAATTTTGGAATGAATACAAATTTTCTATCACCTTCTTTGTCTTAAAGTAAATTATAAAAATAAATTTCAGGGGGCTGAAGCGGAGGCTCTGCAGTTACAGCACTTGCCTGGCATGAGCAAGTACACAGGTTCAAATCCCAGCACCCATGTACAAAACTGAGTGTCAGTGCAACAAAAGCCATGTGAAAAACGCAATAAAAATTGATTCTCTATCTCTCTCTCATCTCACTGTCCTTCTCTCTTAAAAAAAATAGAAAATATGTAATGACATAATTTTTTGTTTTTTGGACCATAGAGCCCTACATATTCATTAGAAATTTAGTTATAGTTTATTTTAATGTACATCCAAAAAGCTGATCAGTGGTAATCTAACATCAAAACATCATTGAATAAATGTTGCTTGTGCACCTGTATTATGTCAGGGACTGTGCCAGGTACTGGAGACACAATGTTCCTTCTTTATGGTGGTTATAGGTCTTGAAACTAGAGAAATAAGGTAGTACGTGAGGTTTGTGTGAGCACTCTGGGATTTTATCCTTTGTTAATAGTTTTTCATCTAATGACTAACAAATGCCTTGGACAGAGTATGAAGTGTACTTCCGGGAATGGGCAAAGGTGGTCTTATTCTTATTTAAGGGAATTCTAGGTGTCTTTGAACTTTGATTAAGGAAGAGCAGATGAAGAAATCAGGAAATCATCCTATTCACAATATCTTTGGAAAGAATAAAATACTTGGGAATTAACCTTACAAGGGAAATCAAAGATCTTTACAATGAAAATTATCAGTCATTGAAGAATGAAATCCAAGATGACTTAAGAAGATGGAAAGATGTCCCATGCTCTTGGTTAGGCAGAATTAATATAATAAAAATGGCCAAGATCTATATAGCTCTATATAGATTTAATGCAATCCCTATTAAGATACCTATGTCATTCTTTACAGACATAGAAAAAGCAATTCTCAAATTCATTTGGAACAATAAGAAACCTAGAATTGCCAAAATATTACTAAGCAAGAAAAACAAATCAGGGGGTTTTGCCATACCAGATCTAAAACTATCTTATAGAGCTGTAGTAACAAAGACAGCATGGTACTGGTATCAAGATAGGAAAGAAGACCAAGGGAATAGAATAGAAGATCCTGAAACAAACCCTCAAATCTTTAAACATCTGATTTTTGACAAAGAGGGACAAAATATTACATGGACGAGAGACAGCCTCTTCAACACATGGTGCTGGACAAACTGGACAGCCACTTGCAGAAAGTTGAAATTAGACCCATATCTTTCTCCTTGCATGAGAATCAAATCAAAATGGATTAAGGAGCTAGGAATTAAACCAGCTACCTTGAAACTGATGGAAGACAAATTAGGTCCAACACTTCAGCATTTGGGAGTAGGCAAAGTCTTTATCAACATGTCTCCTAAAATGAATGAAGTAAAGTCAAAAATCAGTGAATGGGATGCCATAAAGCTAAAAAGCTTTTACACTGCCAAGGAAATAATCAAAAGAATCAAAAGGTTTCCTACAGAATTGGAGAGAATCATGGGCTGTGATTCCTCTGACAGGGGCCTCATATCCAGAATCTACAAAAATCTGAAAAATCTCAACCTCAAAAACACTAACAACCCAAGTAATAAATGGACCAAAGAGCTAAATAGAAACTTCTCAACAGAGGACATTGATCAAGCCAATGAATACATGAGAAAGTGCTCTAAATCACTAGTAATCAGACAAATGCAAATGAAAACTACATTAAGATATCACCTCATGCCAGTCAGATTGGCAAAAATGAGTAAAATAAACAATAATAGATGCTGGAGGGGTTGTAGAGAGATAGGGACACTAGCACACTGTTGGTGGAACTGCAGACTGGTACAGCCCCTTTGGAAAGCAGTGTGGAGAATCCTCAAAAAACTAGGGATGAGCCCATCATATGATCCTTCTATTCTTCTCTTGGGTATTTTTCCAGGGGATTTAGAATCAGCACGGTACAGTGACACAGCGAAATTAATGTTCACAGCAGCTTAATTTACGATAGCTAAATTATGGAAACAACTCAGATGTCCCTCACTGGATGAGTGGATCCAAAAACTGTGGTGCATATATACTATGGAGTTTTACTTAACAATTAGAACCAATGATATTGCAGCCTTTGAAGGTAAATGGATGGCTATGGAAGAAATTATGCTGAGTGAAATAAGCATAACCCAGAGAACCAAGAGTCAAATGTCTTCACTCATCTGTGGAGGCTGGAGTAGACCTTGGCCATTGAGAAAGGCAGTCTATTATTATGTTTTAAATCTGGATAAGATGTAATGTCATACAACTTAAGGCATTTGTAGAGATGTA
>PVKS010021875.1:0-34637 GCA_004027875.1 Aplodontia rufa | reverse complement strand
TGATGGAAATTCATATTATATTAAGGAAAATTTACAAATAGTATATTTATTTTTAAAATGTTAATATGTCTGTTAAGGTGGCACAAGCATCTAATCCCAGCTTCCGTGGAGGCTGAAGCAGGAAGATTGCAAGTGCAAGTTCAGCCCAGACAATTTAGTGAAACCTTATCTCAAAATATGTCTCAAAATTAAAATTATAAAGGGCTTGGAATGTAGCTCAGTATTAGAATGTCCCTGAGTTTAATCTCAAGTAACACAAACACATACATACACACACTCACAGTGGTTAATAGCTTTGATTTTTTTGCAGTACCACACAATAACTTTTTCAATTTTATGGTACTTTTATATCAACTCATATATTTTAATATTATGGTTTTTAAATGAAAACATATTATTATTATTTTGGGGGCTAGTGATATAGCTCTGTGGCACAGCATTTGCCTAGCATGTGCAAACCATGGGTTCAATCTCTAGTACCACAAGAAAAAAATAATACTTTGTATATGTTTTTAAAAATGACATCAGAATGGTATAGCTAATGAAACATAAACTGAAAGTCTTTAAATGGTAGAATTTGAGTAGCTTTTATATAGGTATGTACCATGAAGCCATCAAAAAATTCAGTATTTCCAAGCCAAAGTTTTATTTTCATACAAGCTTAGTATTTTATGCTGACCTTGTACCAATAAGCATAGAGTTTTAGTATTCCTTCATTGATTTAAATGAAAATTATTACAGTTATTTTCCTGTATGAAAGCCATGTTGTGACACTTGATTCAAGGCTCAATTCAAGCACAACTTTCTTCATGAAACTTCCCTGACATGTTACTTTCAGAAGGGAGCTGTCCCCATTTAGGCAGACATTACTGTTTTATGGCCTATTAAATATGCCATCTTCCACTGCACTTGCAAATTAGCATCCTCTTAATAGACCATAAGCTTCCTGAAGGCAGAGAATGAGTGTGATTTATTGTTTTATTCATTGCAAGGCTTAACACATAGTCAGTATTTGAGTATAATATATATTGACAGAAGATTAAATTTAAGAGATCATATTACCCATCTAAACAAGTGTCCCTGTCAAGAAGGAAGGAATGAAGGAAGGGAGGAAGGAAGGAAGGCAAATAAAAACACACCACCATGTAAGTAATCAATTTTAATTTTAGCAGTCAAGATTATGGAAAATACTAAGATTTCACTGTCTCAGAAATATTTTAAGATATAGATTTATATTAAGTCTTGCATATATTATGACACACAGAAAATAAAATTACTAGCTATTTATATAAACTGATATTTAATTGCATGATTTACCTAGCAACTACACAAGAAAATTAAATGTGATTTTAGATATTATTTTAAGGAGATGGAGCGGTGGCTCAGCGGTTCCGGTGCTTGCCTGGCAAGCTCGAGGACCCGGGTTCAAACCCCAGCACCATGTACACAACTAAGTGTTGGAGCAACTTAGGCCATGTGGAAAAACTAAATAAAGTTGTTTCTCTCTTTCTCTGTCTCTCTCACTGTCCCTCTCTCTTTAAAAAAAAAAAAAAAAAAGATATTATTTTAAAATTTTGAAAATGGAGTTCCCTCAATTTTGAAAAAATAGAAATTGATTTTTAATAGAAAACAAGTACCCTCATGGTAATTACATGCATAAAAATTATTGTGGAAATATTGCACAGAAACATTGGGCTCCAGTAAGAACTGGCTGCTATCTATAAAATAAAAAAATTAAAGTCTATAATTTGATTTTAGACTGTTTTATTTTCTCATCATGATGAAATCCACAATGAAATGACAAATATAAACGTGTAGAAACATTTGAAATGTCAATTGCTTTAAGAAATACAACACATTAAGGAATGAAACAGACATAATTGTGTAAGATATAAAAGCAAGAATTATAAACAGATGTAAATATATAAGATTAGTATACAAAATTAACCTTTATATATGAAAATTTGAGAGAGGTATGTCATATTTCAAATCTAAAACTACTTAGAGATATCATATTATGTTTACAATGCATAGAGAGTATATATATTTATGTTCAACATAGTCTAACATTTAAGAGGGAATCATTGCCACACAATCGTGAACACATGCATAATCACAGAGCAAGCAGAGGCTGATGATACTCCATGGTATCCCCATGTTGGGTTAACCCCAATTCCATGTTTCCCCCTACTTTACCCCCATTTTATTTGGGCTTCTCATGGAAGTTGAAGATTCTCCCCTGGATTGATAACTCCCCTACTCCCACCCTCCAGCAGAGTTGATGAACTTCCTATTCCCGCCCCTGCTGCTCCCATCCTTTCCTCCCCAAGCATCATAGGCAAGGTTCCCCTTGCTCATGTAGTAATTCATCCATGCTGAGGTTATTATTAGCTTAGCTAACTTTCAGTCTGTTTCCACTTATATTCTAGCTTTCACATATGAGAGAAACATTCGGCCCTTGAGTCTGAGTTTGGGATATTTCACTCAGCATTATTTTTTCCATCTCCATCCCTTTGGCTGAAAAAGCCATATCATTCTGATAGCAGAGTAGAATTCCATTGTATATATATACTACAGTTTTGGGATCCACCTGTCCAGTGAGGGGCATCTGGGTTGGATCTATCATTTAGCTATAGTAAATTGAGCTGCTAAAAACATTTATAAAGCTGTATCTCTGTAATAAGTCAATTCTAGCTTTTTTTGTAAAAGTACCTAGGAGTGAGAAAGCTAGGTCATAAGGTGGTTCCAGGCCTAGTTTTTTGAGGAGTCTCCACACTGCTTTCTAGAGTAGCTGTACAAGCTTGCAGTCCCCACAACAGTGTGATAGTGTTCTTCACTTCCCACAACCCCTCCAGCATCTGTCATTGTTTGTATTCTTCATTTTTGCCACTCTGATAGGAGTGAGGTGTAGCCCCAGAGAAGTTTTGATTTGAATTTCTCTGATTGCTAGTGGTATAGAGCATTTTCTATTATATTTATGGGCTTTTTGGACTTCCTCCATTGAGAAAGTTTCTGTTTAGTTCACTAGCCCATTTACTGATTGGATTATTTGTGGTTTTGATGTTCGATTTCTTGAGTTCTTTGTATATTCTGGTTATTAGCTCTCTGTCTGAGGTGTAGCAGGCAAAGATTTTCTCCCATTCTGTAGGTTCTCTCTTGACACTCTTGACTAATGCTTTCACTGTACAGAAGCTTTTTAGTTTAATGGCATCCTAGTCAGTTATTCTTGGTTTTAGTGCTTGCACAATGGGTGTCCTGTTAAGGAAGTTGGTGCAGACATCTGGGTCATGTAGTGTTGAGTAATTGTAAAGTTGCTGGTTTAATATCCAGATCCTTGAACCATTTTGATTGAATTCTTGTGTGAGATGAGAGATATGGATCCAATTTCAGTCTTCTGCATATTGCTGTCCAGTTTGTCCAGCACCATTTATTCCACACTATGCTTTTACCCCTTTTATCAAATATCAGATCGTTAAATATTTGAGAGTTGTGTCAGTATCTTCTATTCTGTTCCATTGGTCTTCATTTCTGTTTTGATACTAATACCACACTGTTTTTGTTACTTTAGCCCTATAGTATAATTTTAGGTCAGAAATTGTAATCTTCTGCTTCCTCTTTCTTGCTTAGTAATATTTTGGTTATTCTGGATCTTCTGTTATTCCATACGAATTTGAGAATAGCTTTTTCTGTATCCATGAAGAAGGTCATTGGTATCTTGATGGGGATTGCATTGAATCTGTATAGGGCTTTGGGTAGAATGGCCATTTTGATTTTATTGATTCTGCCTAACCAAGAACATGGAGTGTTCTTCCATCTGCGCAGGTCTTCTGCAATTTCTTTTTTTTAAAAGTTGATAGTTTTCAATGTAGAGGTCTCCACCCTCATCTGAGAGAGAATGAGTGGGGGAGGGAAAGAGATCAGATTGGAAATGCTAGATAGCAACTTCAATAATTTTCTTATATGTTTCTCATTCATTAAAAGGTAGAAAATACCTAATTCTGTGTTCCCACTTTGAAGCACAAACAAGCATTACAATAATAGAAATGAAGGCAAATATAGTGAACCCTAACAAAAATTTCAAACATGGTAGGGTCTCACAGTTAGGTGTGACAAGTAAGCAATATTTTGCTGCTACCATCCCACTAAATCAAAACAATGGGCCTATGGGGTAGGATAATTGTCTTTGATATGCTGCCAGGAATGTTATTTACAAATGCTTATAAAATATGCTGTCACAATGGCAAGCTGCCAAGGACCTCAGTGGTCTTTATCTAGTAAGCTATCTTTAGGTGTGTTCTTGTATACAAATATTTTAAAGGAAAAGAAAGCATGTTCACATTGTCACTGTAAAATCATTCGTTATCTTTTCACAATGACATGATTAATTCAAAAGCTAAATATGTGAAGTATATTTTTTAAAATGCATACACCCTCGTTAAAGTAATTATATTCAACATGTGCTCTTGCATCCAAACTTATATTCACATAAGCAAAAGGCAGGACAACTATTTGGAAAGTTTCTACACATATTGGTTACACTACATGTGGTTTAATGATGATAGAATTTTATACAACAACTGAGAAGAGTCTTTTTATGTTCTCTCTAATGTGTTTGGCTTAAAGACAGAATGAGCTATTATTTCTATTATAAATTATAAAATTATAAATCATGAAGATACAATACCATACTTTTAGATGATGGATATTGTGATGACCTAAAAAAGAGCCATAATTATGTTCTGTAGAAATCAAGCTAAAAAAATAAAGAAAAATTTTATTCAGGTAATTTTAATTTTAGAATTTAGCTAATTTATAGGTTTTTAATAGGTGTAAAAAATCTTCCTCTTCAGAAATAAAAGGAGCAGAAAATGAATAAGTACATTACATTTTTTTAAGAATAGAGAGAGGGACAGTGAGAGAAAGAGGACATCAACTTTATTCAGTTTTTCATGTGGCCTTTGCTGCTGCAATACTTTGTTGTGTACGTGCTGCTGGGGTTTGAACCTGCATCCAAGCACATGCCAAGCAAGCCCCAGAACCACTGAGCTACTGCTCCAGTCTGTAAATTACATTTCTTAATTATATATTTTCTCTCATGACATAACAAAGTAGTGAGTTTTTAATTTTATTAAATAAGTTTGTAGGCTTCTATTTAGGGAAATATTGTCAGAGACTTCAAGTTTCAGATGAGGAACTGCCCTATGCTTTAAAAGAATAAACAATGACAACATATGTTTCAGAGTTCAACCTCCTGTTAACCTATACATAAACTAAAGTTTGATAAGCAACTAATCCTGAACCTCATTTTGTTGGCTGCAATGCTGAGCTTTAAAATGATCAGTATAGGCTGAACATCCTCTTAGAGGCCATTCCCAGAAGGTACAGAACAAGTTGGTGGAATAGGTCACATACAACAATAAGGGTAAGAAAATGTGAACTTTAAGGTTGGAGAATAATTAGGATCATGTCTTGAACATTTACAATTATAAATAAGAGAATGTGTATTAAAATTAAAACACAAAAGTTTTCAAGGAGATAAGCATCTAAGAGTAACTTACACAATGAAGTCAGCTTTCCAGCAACAAAATAAGAATGAAAGTAAAACTTTAAACTGGTTAACAGATCATGGAATGAGGTTGGAGTGGTGGTGGTTCAGTGGTTACAGTGCTTCTATGGCATCAGTGAGTACTCAGGTTCAAACCACAGCAACTCATATACAAGGAAGTGTTGGAGCAACAGAAATCACATGAAAAATTAAATAAAATTGATTCTCTCTCTCTCTCTTTCTCTCTCTCACTGTCCTCTCATTAAAAAAAAAACAATATCATGGAAAACTGTAGATACAGTCAGCAAATAATTACAAAATGAGTAGATTTCTGTTGAGATCAACGCTAACAAGGTTCTAGTGAGATCACTTGGCTGTAGTACAAACACTTGTTAAATGGAATCTATAATTTTAGCATCTGCTCCTGGTAGCATGGGAAGGAGAAAATGATAAACATCACATGGACTACATAACTCATGTATTTCACATCGTTAGCTGACTCTTATAATTGTGATAATATATCACTTCACCATTTTTAAATTAAAATTAAATACTACTATTCTGCAGTAACTATCTTTATTCTATAGGCTTATAAAGTTTGGTTAAATTCACCATTTAGGCTGAATTTTTCATAGAAGACATTTATTTTTGATTTGTTGGAGAAGAGAGCAAGCATTATTGGAATAATTTTTAATTGAATGAAATTTTTAAAAAATTCAATTAAATTCATTTTAATAAGTGTCTCAGAGTCACTAATGCTGTTTGGTGTTTCTACAAACATTTCTGTTGGGTATCCACTATAAGTAATGTCCTTGATTTGTGAATACAGTAAAGATTGTTATTCTGCTCAGGCTTATTTCTCGCAAGAGAATCAGGCATATAAGTGAAGAAATAAACACATACATAAATAAATGTAATGTTGTGTGAGGGAATCAATGACTAGTCATGGAAAAAGAAAATCATGCAGTTGAGAGGGATCAAGAGCAAAAGGTAAAAGTGGAGACAAGTTCCAGTTCCAAAATTGGAGGTCAGAGTGCACATCAGTGAAAAGCAAGTAAAGATTAAAAATAATGGAATTTGCTAATTAATATAGTAGGGGAAAGAATGCCCCAGGAAAAGGGAGGAGCCGTACCAATGCTAACAAAGTGCAGAACAAAACAGATTCGAATAGCGGTAGATAATCAAACAATGAGGGGAAGTGAGGAATGATGGAAATGAAAGGATGGTCACCAAAAACCTTCTATGGTTTAATGAATTCACCTTTTACTGAGGAAAGTGGGGAGTTATTACAAGTTTTAATCTACTGAGAAGTTAAATAGAAGTTTGTAATGTAACCAATATTTAAATTTCTGTATGCATTTTTTTCTTTCTTTTTTTGTTTTGCAGATTCTCTATCAAATTGAAAATGTTACCTATGACTTTTAGTTTGCAGAGGAGTGTTGTTTTATTTTTTTTCTTTTTTCAATTAATTTTTATTTGTCAATTGAAATGATTTTTGTCCTTAAAAATGTTAATGTGGTTAAAAACATTTGACATTTTAATGTTGAACATGTGATTTTGAAATGATCCCATTTGGTCAATTCACAATGTTATTCTTTTATATTATGAGATTTGATTTTAAAGTACTTTAGCATTTTGTCTTCTAAGTTTAAAACAGTTTGGCTTGCAATTCATATATTGTAATGCTCTTGTTCTTGTTAGATTTTTGGAGCCAGCATTATTATGGTCTCAGAATAACTTAGAACTGAAATTTCCTTATATATATTCTCACATTTTCTATTTTCCCACAGTATTTGTATAAAATTAGTGTAATTTCTTCCTTGAATCATTTGGAGGAATTACCATGAAATCAATTATGCCAGGAGATTTCGTTGGTTACTTGCTTTTATGTACAGATTCAAATTATTTAATTGAAATAAAATTATTTGAATCTCTTATAAATGCTTACTTTCCTAAAAAAGAATCAACTTAAGTTGTAGTAAGGTCATGATAAAGATTTTCAAAATATACTGAAAAATTTTAAAAATTGTTTCTTAATAGTTCAGCGTATGATAATACTACTAGTAATTTTATTATACTTATAGGATAGGTACATTATTCTATGTGGAGATTCTACTATTTTGTTTGATATATTATTATAGGTAAGCAGAGCTATAATTCTTATAGCATTCTGAAAATATGGCATATTTTTAAAGCATCATGCTATATTCTATATATTTTGTTGTTCAATGTTTCTTACCGGTAAAGGTATTAACAGTTATACTTGCATTTTTCATCAATATTAGTGCTGTATAATTAATTTATTGTATTTGTAGTCAACTTTCCCATGACCACATTTTCAGTATATTTGATTTGCAGTATATATAACATTGTAAATAACATTTATTTTATATTAATCAGTTATAATTTTAGTAATTTAATTGAAGTATCATTTAACTTTATAGAAGCACTGATAATCTTAATGTGAAGCAATAATCTTACTCTTTCCCCTTCATCTTCTTTGGTATACTTTATTGTATTCTTATAAATTAAACATTTTTTTCCATTTTATTTTCATATACATTGCATTATATGTTGAGGTATATGTATACACTCCTCTTTAGTGGTCACATTATAAATGAACATACATTCTTAAATTACTTCATTCTAGCCTAAATTATGACTTGTATCACTTTAAAGATAATTCCATCGGGTCTGGAGAGGCGGCTCAATGGTTATGGTGTTTACCTAGCAAGGCCCAGTACGCGGATTCAAACCCCGGCACCACATACACCACAAAATGTCCAAGCAATGGAAGCCACATGAAAAACTAAATGAAATTGATTCTGTTTGTTTTTTTCTCTCTCTCTTACTGTACCTGTCTCTTTAAAAACAAAATAATAAAAAATAATGCTACTTATCATATTTTAATTTCAAATATACTTTCAAAGTTTGAATTTTAATGCATTTTTTGTTAGTTACGGTAAAGAAACAAATTTCTATCCATATTGAAGCAACTGCTATTTTGAGTGTTTATTACTCACAGTAGATATTAATCCCATTAAAACACATTAGTGGGGCTGGAGCAGTGGCTCAGTGGTTACAGTGCTTGCCTGGCATACCCAGAGTCCAGAGTTTGAAATCCAGCACCACATACACAGTTAAGTGTTGGAACAATGAAAGCAACATGAAAGACTAAAGTTGTTTCTCTCTCTCTCTCTCTCTCTTTCACACACACACACACACACACACACACACTGTCTCTCTCTCTCTTTAAAAAAAACACATTACTGAAATTATGGAAAGTTTTTGACATATCGAAATATATGTAGCTATTTCAACACAGACCACATTATATACAAACATTTCAGAAATTTATGAAAAACTCCAGATATAATTTGCTTATCAAAAGTATATGTTATATCAATTTCTAAACAAGTTTCTAAGTCATAAAAATCAATTATAAATGTAAAATATCAGTAAATGAAGATATTATATATCAAACTTCAACTTTTAGCATCTGACTTCAAATATCCACTACTACCACCACAAAATTATATATGTGAGTTCATCTTTCTTTGGAGCAATAATTAATCCAGATATTACTCATTTTATTATATTTTTATAGATAATTACATTCATGGAGCACTACAGAATGCCAAAGGCAAATGTTTATTCTATATTCTGAATTTATATTTACACTGACTCACTTGTTCTTTAAAGATCAGTAATTTTGTCTTCATGAAACTTTGAAATTGCCACATATGTTCAAATTCTTAAGAATATTTCTCAGAGACAATTTGAAAAATTGATTTTTTCAAATAATTTGGTTAATAATACTTAAGATTTTAAAATAATTTTAAAAATTAATGCATACGCAGTGAATGCAAATTTTTATCAATATGATATGTCCTAATGGCTTGCAGTGCAAATATAAATCCAGGTCCTACTCCTTCTTAACCACCCTTTTATTATTTATCCTTTCTTTCTGCACCTTTTCTGCAAATATAATTACTGAGTATATTTGGTTCTGATCTAAATTACTTTTGGGTCTTTAAATAAATTTAAAAATCTGTTTTTGTTTCATTGATTTGTTCAGTAGGTAATTATCTACTTTTACTTGTAATAAAGTCTTTATTATTTTATCTCATATTCTATTACATTTATCTACCCTAATATCTTTCTTCTCTTCTTTTGTTTTTTTGGATATTATAATTTCTACTTCAACATAGTATTATCTTAGTCCATTTACCGTTGTCATAACAGAATACCTGAGTCTATATAGTTCATTAAGAAAAATTTATATCTTATGTTCCTGGCCACTGGCAACCAAGGTCTAGACACCATAACTGTTGAGGTCCTTCTCACTGGTGGGAACTCTCCATAGAGTCCAAATGGTGCAAGGCATCACACGATGAGATGGAGTAAGCCAGCCTGAAAGAGCTCATTTTTTTTAACAGAGCTACATGTATGTCCATGAAAACTCATGGTTCATTTATACATTGTTCAAGGCAAAGCCCTCATGACCCAAACACCTTCCAACACCTCATCTCTCAAGCAAAAGTAACATTACTTGGAGATTGTTTCCAGTGCACAAAATTTGGGAGCTTCATTCAAGCCAAAGCATTATTCTAGATACCCTGCTTTTTATGGCATGTTGATGGAATGATTCTGAAATCACATAGTGTGGATCATTAAGAACTTCATATTAAATATGTAAACTATATTCATATTCCTTTAAAGTGTTGGAATTATTACCATTTTTCTCTAGTATAATGTCATGACTTTCGCTTTCTTTTTCACCGTTTCTTCCTTCCTTCCTTCCTTCTTTTCTTTTTTTCTTTCTTTCTCAGTATTGGAGATTGAATGTAGGGAAACTTTAACACTAAGCTATATCCCTAGACCTTTTATTTTTTTAAATATTAAGGCACAGTCTTGCTGAGGGTCTTGCTGAATTATTGAGTCTGGTCTTGAACTTGCAATGCTCCTGTCTCAACCTCCAGTGTCAGAGAGATTACAGGTGTGTGCACCACTGTGCCCTGCATGGCATGACTCTTATGACATGTAAAATACTATTTCTGTATGTCTGTCTTAACTTTCTAATACTCTTCAAATTGTTACTTATCTATTGTTTTGTATTTTGGCCAAAATTTCCTTATATTTACCATTTTTCTCTTACATGATCACCTTGACTTTCCTTATTCTTATTAATATGAGGAATACTTTTCTGTTTTTGAAGAGTTTATCTGAGGTATACTCCACATGCTTCAATACTACTCTCTCATTATTACTCTTTTTAAATTTTATTGAGGAATTGAGGTATTGTATGATCATAAATGCATATGTACTAACTGTATGATAACAGGTATAAATATTATATAAATGTTATCTATGTCTATATAACATATAGACATATATATGTCTATATAACATATATATATATATATATGATTATGTAAGTATTATTTAGCATCTCAGGAAGTAAACAATAAGGTATGTTATTCATTCCCCACCTAGATCCCTCCCAATCTACCCTCCTTCCTTCTTTTACTTCCTCTCCTCTACAGTCTATGATTCTCCTAGATTATGTGTAGCATCAGCTTTGGTGAGTCTAGCACATGAGCTTGACCTTTCACCTAAGCCTGGGTTTTGCTCTAGCCTCCACAAATTTAGAAAATTATTTGACCCTTGAGTCTCTGGGTATGGCTAATTTTGCTCTGCATAAGTTCTTCCATTGCCATCCATTTACCTCCACATGCCATAATATCATTGTTTATAATAGCTAAATAGAACTCCATTGTATATATATATATATACCACACTTTTTTGATCCATTCATCCAGTGAGGAGCATCTGGGTTGATTCCATAATTTACCTATTATAAATAGAACTGCTACGAACATTGATTTTGCTGTGTTACTGTAATATGCTGATTCTAGATTTTCTGGGAAAATACCCAGAAAAGGGATAGTTGGGTCGTAAGGTGTATCTATCCCCAATTTTTTGAGGCGTCTCCACACTGCTTTCCAGAGTACCTAAACCAATTCTTTGAGGAATCTCCACACTGCTTTCCAGAGTAGCTGAACCAGTCTGCAGTGCTACCAAGAGTGTGCTATTGCTGCTATCTCCACACAACCCTCCAGCATCTGTTAATATTTATATTCTTCATCTTTGCCAATTTAGAGTGAGGTGAAATTTTAATGTAGTTTTGATTTGCATTTCTCTGATTACCAGTGATTTAGAACAATTTCTCATGTATTCATTGGCTTGCTCGATTTCCTCTGTTGAAAAATTTCTGTTTAGCTCTCCAGCCCATTTATTTGCATTTCTGATATTAAGTTCTTTGAGTTCTTTGTAAATTTTGGATATTAATCCCCTGTCAGAGGAATCACAGGCCATGATTATCTCCCTTTCTGTAGGTTTTCTCTTCACAGTTTTGATCAATTCCTTGGCAGAGCAAAAGCTTTTTAATTGAATGGCATCCCACTTCCTGAATTCTTCAAATCTTTTAATTTGGGTGTCTTGTTGAGAAAGTCATTGTCTGCTCCGTGTGCTGGAATATGCTCCTAACTTTTCTTCTAGCTGTTGTATGGTAGCTGGTGTACTTCCTAGTTCCTTGATCCATTTTGATTTGATTTTTGAGCAAGGTGAGAGATAAGGATCTAATATCAACTTCCTGCAAATGGCTGTCTAGTTGGTTCAGTACTATGTGTTGAATAGGTTGTCATTCCTCCATGATTTTAAATGTGGTATTGCAAAATCTCCTGTTTTATCTTTCTTGTTTAGTAAAACTTTGGCTATTCTGGGTTTCTTCTTATTCCAAGTGAATTTGAGAATTACTTTTCCTATTTGTCTAAAGAATGATATAGGTATCATGATGGGGTTTGTAGTGAATCTGTATATTGGCAGAATGGCCATTACAATTATGTTAATTCTGCCTAACCAAGAACATATTTTTACTTGTCTTTGTTGCTATACATGTATAAAGTGTTGTTTTCATATATACTTTTTGACACTAGTTCATTTGCATTATAAAAGATTAACAGATATTTTTCTTCCATGAAATGTTCATTTGTATATTTTATTGTGAACTCTTATAAGTTAAATTGTGTGCCTCTGCAGTGTGCCATTTAGTACTACATGGGCAAACTACCATGCTCATGAAGGGCAGAGTTTTCCTCCCATGTGGGCCCCCTCTGAAGACTGGTCAGTTTGCATTTCCTTATTTACAGAAAAAAATGGAGGAATGCTCAAAATGGCTTTCAGTGCTGGCCCTGAGGTTCTGTGGAACTATCACTTACCAGAATAAAGATTAGATTTAGGGCAAAAACTCTTGGTTTTCCTCAACCTACAGGGAGAATTGATAATGCACATATATGATTGCTTCATTTTGTTCTGCTTCTTTAACCTACAATTTTAATAAGTTTTTTAAAGTACTAAATATTAACATATTCCTATTTAAGAGTATATTCATTCATTCATTCCTTCCTTTAACCCTGGGACATTTCCATACCTTTTTTATTTTGAAATAAGGTCTCCATCAAGTTTCACAGGCTGACCTTGAACTTGATATTCTCCTGCCTCTCCCTCCAAGTAGCTGGGATTACAGACATGTGGCATTGAGCCTGGCTAGAGTTTGCTTTTAAAGAAAAAAATTGAGAAAAAAAAATTCATTTTGTGCAAATCAGTTTTATTTTAAAATAATACTAAAATAAAAAATATTTTTTCTCTTATCTAAACCATTCAAACTAATTAAATAATGGTTTTTGGTAAAGTTTTTGATAACATAAAGTATTATTTTAGTCATTCATTCATGAGTCAACAGTGTTTCATATATTGGAAATATAGATAGTCCTGGACTTAACAATGGTTCAAATGATTTTTTTCAGTTTTACCACGATGTGAATGCATTCAGTAAAATCTTTTTCCTAAAATTTTAGTTTTGTTATTTTTCCAGACTAGTGATACGCAGTATGATATTTTCTTTTCATTTTGGAAAGGGATTCCCTGTCAGTCTTATAATCATGAGAATAATAAATGATATTCTACAGTGAACTGTGTTGTTAAGTTATAATGTTTGCTAAATTTGGTATATTAAGCATGTTTTTTACTTCATAATACTTTTAACTTAATATGGGTTTATTTGAACAGAACTTTGATGTAAATTGAGTGGTATCTGTGTTTTATACTGAATTAATTATCATTGCAAAGTATGCTGTGATAAAATTGCATCTGATTAAATTTAAATTATAACCTGGCTCATTCAAGTGTCACAGAAAACATCTTTGATGTTGAAATCACAGTGAATCTATTTATGTTTGGAATAGTTCTAAATTATTTATGAAAATTGCATTTGACACAATTTCAATCCATATTATCTAAATACATTAATTACAAATTTAGCAGTTTTAAACTTAATCTATTTTATTTCATATGCTTTATTTTAAATAGAAAACAATTATAAAGCTGACTGCAACCATAGAAAATACCAGTAGTATCTATAATATACAAGTAGATACATTTTTTCAGTGCCTTTCAAATAGAAAATGTCTGGCTATCAATAAAGTGCAGTTGTCATTTTTTCTATTTTTAGTATGAAATATTTTA
The DNA here is from genome assembly GCA_004027875.1 of Aplodontia rufa. Taxonomy (NCBI): domain Eukaryota; kingdom Metazoa; phylum Chordata; class Mammalia; order Rodentia; family Aplodontiidae; genus Aplodontia; species Aplodontia rufa. The sequence continues at coordinate 20,506 of PVKS010021875.1, read as the reverse complement.
TTTTCTTTGCAGAGGATCAAAATACTCATATTTTAAAGGTTTATGAATATCCACTTCAATTGAATTGCAAAAGAAAAAAATAAGAATATGTGCTTTTGAATTTCCATTTAGCTTTCTGAAACAAAAAAGAATTCTGAACATCCTGACAGAGGCAAAATGGAATGTGACATGAATATGAGTAAAAAAAAACAACTTACAGAGAAATCACCCAATAGATGATAGAAAGTGTTCACAGATTATAGAAATCTAATTCTTTGCTCACAGGTGTCTTTTAGGTTAATGTTTTCTTTCCTTCCTCAGTCAATCCAGCCTTGCCCATCTCAGGAGGACTTCATAGTGATTAATTGATCCTCACCAAATTTGTTATACACTGAAAGCATGGTGCAGTGGACTGCGGATTGCAATTAGAAGTACACTGAGTTACTGTAGCTTTCATCCATGCAGGTAGTCGAGCCACCTTTGTGTTGAAAATATCAACTTGGTGGAGTAGAACTGAGTTCAACACATCAAACAATATTACTGACTGATCTCATTTGGGAATAAAATAGAGACTCCAATGTTTTAGATGGATATTCCTTTCAACAATTCACTTGAACGTAGATATATAAGACAAACTTTTATATTCAGCACAAAATGACCTTTGAAAGAAAACATTCAATGTGCTGTGTGAATATCTCTTGTTAATATGAATCAAGAAATAAACAATGCAATTGATCTTAAAAAAAAGAAAAAGCCTTTGAGTGGTGTAGAAAATGCCTTCCAATCTGTTTCTCAGAAAAAAGCACCATATTTTAAGAACTTATTATTTACCATTTTCCTCTATGAAATTTAAATTATATTTAAGATCAAACACTTCAAGTTGCAGGTTTATTAAGTTCTGGGACAAGTGGTATCATACTTTTTTGTTAATTTTATATAAACAATAGAAATTGAAAAATGATGTTTTCATTAATTCTTAGAGCTATTTTTTTTAAAGAGAGAAGGAAAGAGTGAAAGAGAGAAATTAAGAATCAATTTTATTTATTTTCCATTTGGTCTTTATTTCTCTGCCAGTTGTGTATGTGGTGCTGGAGTACGAACCCGGGTCCTTGTGCATGAAAGGCAAGCGCTCCAACGACTGAGCTACTGCTCCAGCCCTTAGCGCTATATTTGACCACCTTATTGAGTTTGAAATATTAGCTTGGCATCATTTCTTTAAAATGTACAGAATACTGTTGATCAGTGAGTACATTAAATATGTAAACTTATGTTCATACTCATTCAAGGGTATGACCATGCCATAGCTAATTTCATTATGTAGGCTTAGCCACAAGATATTTGAATTATATGCAGTTGTTTACAACTCTATACTTGTAGTCAATAAAACAAGTGAACTGAATAATTTATTTTTGAAAGTATAGAAAAATCTAGACACATCAACTGAAAATACATATCAAATTAATGTAATAGTAATTCATACTAATAAAAAGCTGAGGCTATCACTAGTGACTCATATTAATAATAAACTGAGAATATCACTAATTTTATGAACTCATTTCAAATATAAAAAATACTAAGATTCAGGGAAGTCATATGAACAATGGATTCAGTGTCACATTTCATGGTTAAGGTCATGCTCTGCTTTCTATATCAGCTTTTCTAACAGGGATTTCCCACCTCCCTCTTAGTCATAGTGTTTATCCCATATAAACACACTTGTTAAAGAATAAATTTGTGCTAGCATGATAAGCGAAAATTAGGAACTTATGAATTCTAAAGTTCTATTAAAAACCTTTGTCTGGGGGATTGATCCTTCACATACACGCACTATTTCTTCCATTGTAACATCCATGTAGAATTTGAAGTATAAATATTTAAATCAAATGTACATAGCCAATAAATCATGGGATTAAAAACAATGTGTGAGAGCTGGAGCGGTGGCTAGGTGGTTATGGCACTTGCCTGGCATGCACAAGAACTCGGATTCAAACCCCAGCACCCATGTACACAACTAAGTGTTGGAGGAACGAGAGCCATGTGAAAAACTAAAATAAAAAAATTGATTCTCTCTGTCTCTCACTCTCTCTCACTGTCCTTCTCTCTTAAAAAAAAAAGTGTGAAAGGCTGAGAGACAACTGTGCTCACTTTTGAGGGGGAAGCAAACAGGTAATAATTCACATCATAAAGCATAAAGTGTGAATTAAAACAGTAAATTAGACATTTCTAAGTGACAAAGGAATCCTGGAGTCAGAAACAAGACTATGTGATTTACAAAGCTTGGATTCCAGTAGCCAACTATGTATTCTAGGAATATGTACACTAGTATATGGTTTTAGCTTTAGGTTACATTAGGCAATGGTAAAATACAATAAAAATATAAAATGTGACTGGAGTAATGGTTTGACATTAGCTCAAAGGGAATTTGCATTGCTTGAAATAATGTGTTTCTGTACTGCCTTTTAAATTATGCCACTTGATTGTATTCCATTCACAGATTCCTTTGATACTAATGTCATGTTTTTATAAAACAATTCAACAAGATTGGGCCTTTGCAAAGAACCAAGGGAAAATTCCTTATTAGCGCATAAAATCATTAAATGTAGTAATTTCTTCTCAGGTAAAGATGTCATTTCAAAGTGATGTGCTGAAAAGCTGTGTAATTTAAAGCATCCCTGTAGTGTTTATATTTTGAAAAATGTCTGTGTAATCCAGCTATCATAAACTATGTACGCTTTTCAGGAAAAGAACTAAGTTAGCAATTACCTACTATTTTCATAGGAATATTTAAATACAGACTATATCTGAAAATTATTGTTTTTGTATCTTTTATTCACTGTAGAAATATTCAGTCCCATCTTTAGTCCTGTTATGGAATGTTACATATTGAATATTATCATACCCCACTGAATGGCTCTGTGAGGTATAATTTATCCACCGACCCTCAGGATATGTAGAAATTTCTCATGAGTGTTTTACCTGTTAATGTTTACTTTTAAAAAGCTGAGACTGTAGCCAGTGTGGAAAATATTTGCTCAGAAATTGTATTTTTCTCATTTTTATATACTTTATTAGTGCTAAAGAATTAACCTCTCTTTATATATTTAGTAATCATATGTATATTCATTGCTAAGGGATTTTTTTAAAGCCAAATGTCACAGTGGATCATTTGCAGAGAAAATCATTTTTCACTATGCACTATATCACAAATGCATCAGGAATCTAGTCCTGGGCATCTAAACATGTTGCTACATTTTCTGCATTAGCTATTTTTCTCAGAGATACATATGATTTGGTTTTCTATGTTAGCAGCACACAACTATGAAGAAATCAAATCAGTATTGATTTACAACACAGATAATTACAGATGAATGTGTGAGAAAGCTTTCTAATAGAATTCTGTCAATCAACTCCCAGTCCAACTTTCTCATTATGTGTTTGCTGAAACTATATGATGGAATTTGTCTGGTGACATTTCAGGGATAGTGACTTTGATTTCAAAGGAAATGTTTCAGGTTCATTTCATTACCTTAGAAAAGTAAAAGCAAATTTGCCTTATAAAAAGCAATTACTTCTTAGCTGACCGGTGCACAATAGCAATATAAGAGAGATTTCTCATTCCACTATTCAAATCCTGAACCAGCAAACTAGTGTTTGATTTTGCTTTAAGCCAATTTTACCATGTTTGAATTGCAAAAGCATTTAATCTTCATAAAGTAGGTTATTATAATGGAGATCATATTGTATTGGTATGGAGTACCAGCTCAGGAACAAGAAGGTATTGGCATTTTATAGCATTTATGGCATTTCAAGTATATTTGTTATAAAACATCTATCTGTGACCATTTTAAGAAATGTAGAAACATTTTAAATTGTCATTGTACTATTACTTTGTCTGCATTTATACACTTATTAATTTAAATCATAGTTTTGCAATTTTTTTAAGTGATAAGCCCGAGGAATAGTTCAACTCTGCAATAAATATAATGACTATTATGAATAGAATGTCTAAAAAATCCTATTACTTAGTCACATTATTTTCATTTATTTTCTGCAATAATGAAATTTATTCTTCATGAAGAAGACTTTCATAAAACTATTTTTAGTATTTTTCATAAATTATAAAAATAGAGATAAGGACCAGTAGCTATTCACTAACAAGGACTTATTATCTATCAGCATCAAGTTTGATAAAGCATTAGATGAAAACTTCTAATCATCAAATTGTCATGTGGAATGAAAAAAACCTAAAATTTGAGTATAAAAAAGAAGAAAGCTAAAGATTAGGTTAAATTAATGATTAAGTTAAAATTTTTGTTTTTTTTCAGTCCTGCTTACTAGTAGTACCATTTAAAGTGATTTTCCAAAATAACCCCAGTGTTAAAAAAAAACAAAATTACAGAAGATGCATATGTCAACAAATAAAAAGTAGGAATACAGAGAAATGTGATAACTATTTTCAAAAAAGCTTTAAATGTATACCATAGGAGCTAGTTAAGAAAGTGGGATAAAGACAAATTTTAGACAAAATAGTTCTGTGCATGTTTATTTGTGTACTTACTCATGATTGTCAACATACTAAGGACAGGAGGTAAGAATATATCATGCTATTTTCTCCTGTAATGTATTAATGTTTTTGAGTATTGTTTGAATGTAAATTTAGTTCTTACAGGTTGGTATAATCCTCTAAATACATACCACTATAGGTAAATGAAGGATTTGAAATTTTAACTCAGTGTTATTTTGCTTAGAGCCAATAACCATACTCCCTTTTTGTCAATGAAACTTCAATAAATTTGTGTGTATTGAGGAAATATCAGTGAACCTTAGTGAACTGTAAAAGTCTATCATTAAACCAGCTAGTCTAACAGGTAAGTTTGTGTTTTATCTGTATAGGAACAAAAAAGATAATGATGGTTAAAATATATGTGAATGCTACAACATAAATAGTAAAAATATAAATGAAAAAAGTAGAAAACTGTGATAAGAAACATTTTTGTAGAAGTGAAGAGCATGCAAAGCATCCAAATGGAACACAATATCTTCAAGAATACAGAAGAATAAAAGTAAAATAATGAAATGTCAGTGGAAAAACATGGGAACAATGCTTAAGACAAAACACTTTTATGGTCAATTTGAATAAATGGGAGAGCACATGCAGCATACACACACTCACACACACACAAAAACCATTTGTGGATAGAATAAAATTGTACAATTGAAATTCAAATTTAAATCTAATATTTTCCATCATATGTACTTAATATAGTCACAAAATAAGAGGGTTTTAAGATATAGATTTTTCTGTCTACTTGAGAAAATATAAACAAGATATTTTTGAAACTATCTGATAATGTTTGGTGATGGTAAAGTAGTATTCTACGATTTTTAAAATAAGAATCCAAATATCATTTGAAAATTAAAATGTGCTATTTTCACAAGAATAAGGAAAAATATTGCCTTTAGCACCATCCACCCTTTTTATTTTTATTTTAAATTTTATTTGTATTTTTACAGTGCTTGATATTGAAACCAGGGCCTTATTTGTATTCCAGACAAGCACTGTTCCACCCTCCAGTCCTCGTCTATTCCTTTTTAAACAATTTTTTTCCATTTAGAATAATATAAAATTGCATAAAAATAACTAAGAGATAAATTCCTGAAAATTGTCCCTCTTCCTTTTAAAGGGGAGATGTTGGGCTATGTTAAAGATAATATTTTTATGTTATTTGGTTAGTGCAGAATTAGAAATAATGTTTATAAAAGTAGCATACAAACTCCAGTAGCTGTTGAGGAAACCAAGGCAAATAGAAGAAGTGTGACTTATCCAAAAATGCTTGGTATGTATGAACACAGCTCAGAAAGTAGAGTAAATGGTGTTCCTCTGTGTGAACTCTCAGTTCAAATCAAACAAAAATGAGTGTATCTCTAAGTTTGATAATGCTCACAGTAAGTGAGGCTATTCAAAAAATTCGTATAGGAAAAGAGGAAGTTAAGTTTTCTCTATTCCCTGATGACATGATTCTATACCTAGAAAACCCAATAACATGAGCCAGAAAACTCCTAGAGCTTATTGGCAGTTTCAGCAAAGTGGCTGGCTACAAGATCAACACCAGGAAGTCACTAGCGTTCCTTCACTCCAGCAACAAATCCACAGAAGAAGAAATCAGGAAATTTCTCCCATTCACCATCTCCTCCAAAAAAAAGGAAATACTTGGGCATTAACCTTACAAAGGATATTAAAGACCTCTACAAAGAAAACTATCAAACACTAAAAGAAGAAATTACAGAAGACCTGAGTAGATGGAAAAGCATTCCATGCTCATGGTTAGGCAGAATCAATATAATAAAAATGGCCATTCTACCCAAAGCCCTATACAGATTTAGTGCAATCCCCATCAAGATACCAATGTAATTCTTCACAGATATAGAAAAGGCAATTCTCAAGTTCATATGGAATAACAGAAGACCCAGATTAGCCAAAACATTACTCTACAGGGAGGAAGAAATAGGGGGTATCCCAACCCCTCATCTGAAATTATATTATAGAGCTATAGTAGCAAAAACAACATGGTATTGGCATCAAAACAGAACCAAAGACCAGTGGAACAGAATAGAAGATCCTGAGACAAACCCCCATATCCTTAACTATTTGATATTTGATAAAGGGGGCAAAAGCATAGTGTGGAAGAAAGCCTGTTCAACAAATGGTGTTGGTCAAATTGGACAGCCATATATAAACAACTGAAGCTGCATCCTTACCTTTTGCCCAGCACAAAAATTAAATCAAAATGGGTCAAAGATCTGGATATTAAGACAACAACTTTAAACTTACTTGAAAAAGAAGTAGGGTCAACATTACAGGACATAGAAGTCAGTGGCACCTTCCTTAATAAAACTCCCATAGTGCAAGCAGTAAAGTCAAGAATAAAAGAATGGGATATAATTAAACTAAAGAGTTTTTGCATAGCTAAAGATTTAGTCAAGTATCAAGAGAGAACCTACATAATGGGAGAAAACCTTTGCCTGCTACACCTCAGACAGAGGGCTAATATCCAGAATATACAAAGAACTAAAAAAGCTAAACACCAAAATCACAAATAATCCAATAAATAAATGGGCTATGGATCTAAAAAGAAACTTACAGTAGAGGAAGTCCAGAAAGCCCATAAATGTATGAGAAAATGCTTTACATCATTAGCTATAAGGGTAATGCAAATCAAAATTTCAATGAGATTCCACTTTACTCCTGTTAGAGTGGCAAAAAATGAAAAATTTGAACAACAACAGATGCTTGAAGGGCTGTGGGAAAAGAGGAACACTGTTACACTGCTGGTGGGACTGCGAACTGTTTCAGCCAATCTGGAAAGCAGTGTGGAGACTCCTCAAAAAATTTGGGCTGAACCACCTTATGACCCAGCTATCCCACTCCTGGGTATTTTCCCAAGAGTTAGAATCAGCATATAATAGTGATGTGGCTTCATCAATGCTTATAGCAACTCAATTTACTATAGCTAGATTATGGAACCAACCCAGATGCCCCTCAATTGACTAATGGATGCAAAAACTTTGGTACATATATACAATGGAATACTACTCGGCCATTCGAGAAGATGATATTATGGCTTTTGAAATCAAATGGATGGTTATGGAAAGAATTATGCTAAGTGAAGTAACCCAATCTCAGAGACTCACGGGGCGAATGATTTCTCTCATTTGTGGAAGCTAGACTACATCGGGAAGCAGTATGTTAGATGGCTAAGCTAATAATAACCTCAAATTGTATGATTCTTAAAGCAACAGGGGAATGATTGCCTAGGGTACCTGGAGGCGTTGGGTGCGGGACAGAGTGCGGGGAGGTTTTAGGAAGAATATCTAGGAGACTGGAGGGTAGGAATATGTGGGATTCATCTCAGAGGGATATTTCTTTTTCTTTTTTTTAACTTTTTTCTTTTTTATTTAATCATAATATTCAGTCATATATGTGCTTAGGCTTTAGAATTTAAAATAATTTAATATATTTTGTGCAGAATTTAGAGGGATTATTTTCTTTTTTTATAAGTTTTTTTTATTTTTGAACAACCATACAAGTTTTTAACAAAATAATATAAAATGTGTATATATTCTGGATATTGCAATTACCCCCAGGAGTGCCCCCCCAATTACCCTCCCTTATCCCACCCTTCCCCTTCCCACAATATCTCTAAAAAAGTATTAGGTTGTATAACATTACATCTTATCTGGATTTAACACATCCTAATAGACCAACTTTCTCACTGTCCAGGGTCTAGTCCCCACCTCCACAGATGAGTGGAGACAATGGACCCTTATTTCTCTGGGTTAAGCTGTTTTTACTCAGCATGATCTCTTCCATAGCTATCCATTTATCTTCAAAGGCTGCAGTATCATTGTTTCTAATTGCTGTGTAAAATTCCATGGTATACATGTACCACAGTTTTTGGATCTATTCAGAGGGGTATTTCTGACCTCTACAAGATATCCATTTAACTCAGGGGTTTTTCTGGGAGAAACAGCAACATGGGGAAATCAAGCAAGGCATTAGCCTTGGGTAACTAAGTATATATACACATTTGTTCTTGATTGTTTGACAATGTTTACCCCTCAATTGTAATTCCATATTCATCTAATTTTAAAAAAAGTAATTTTTTTAAACAAAGAAAGGCAACCCCCCCAAAAATTTTTCAATCAGGGAAATATGTAATTAATTTGTTAAAGTTATATCCCTAGGAAATTTTTGGGCATTGATTTAAACATAATTTACCAGCTTTGATCAGGGAATGGTAATATGTTCTCATACCAAAATGCTATTTAATCTGCTACTCTAGCTGTCCCTTGATTCTACAAATAAAAACAAACAAGGAAACAAAAAATAGAAAGCAAAGAAACAAAAAAGAATAGAAGTGTGCTTCACTATGAGCACCATTATCAGTGGCAAGAACTCATTCACAGTTCCTAAACTAAGTTGACCCAAAATTTTGAAGTTTTGACTCAGCCTATTTATCTATATACTAATCAACTCCAAATTAGATCAATACCTCATATATCAGTGAAGTGAGATTATTTTTCTGAATTTTTATTCTATTGGCATTATTGTTCATAAATGTAACATGATGAAATAACTTTTCAGATAACTATGGACATGAGCACCTTTGTCCTTTTTGGTATCACAAGCTACATCTGCAGAAAAAATATAGTATGATTTTAAGGAACATTGCTTATCTTCTCTACCTACAATGAAATTCTGAATCTCTCCCTAAAGCTGAATGACATAATGAGAAGGAGACAACAGCAGAAATACTTTCAGAACCCAGTGTAATAAAATTTGGGACACTTTGACTCAAGTTTTTTGTGAAAAAGAAAGAAGACTTCACAAGGAAATCTAACTTTTAACAGTGAAAAACACTGAAAAGTATGGAAATACAGAAAAGTTGTCCTTCATGACATTGATGTTTTCTTGTTTGATATGAAGTAATCTAATATTGAAATAATTAGCAACCACATACAACAAGAAACTTATAAAACATGACAGTTTTATGAATTTTAAAATTATATATGTTTTAAATGTAAGAACTTCTACTGTAGAAAGATATTATGTTCTACTTAACTGCCAGTCATTTTAAAATATGTCTTCATAGAAGATGTGAAGAAGTTTTCACTCAAGTTAACCAATAAGAAATTCCAATAATTTCCTGTACTTTTACATAGAATTCTACTCATTAAAAGTCAGAATAAAACGTTAGGATTTGAAGAGAATATTTTAAAGCCAGAAATATATTCAGAAACTAAATTATTTCCAACAAAATTATATGAACAATTGTTTCAATAGGTACAAATAAAATAAGATGTTTTAAAGAAAAATTTTATTTGCATAAAGTAAATTTAAGAAAAAATATATGTAGGATGAATGAAATTAAAGGAAATAAACCTAGTAAAATGTAACATTATTTGCTTAAAGGTAGTATATCTATTTCATAAATCTATTTTTAAATTTTTGAGAGAGCCACCACTCAGTGTAAGAAGATGAAAACTAGTTAATATTCATACATTAATATTAGATCAACTATTTTCTTGACCATTCCATCATTTTTTTTTGCTGTTGCATCTATTCTTTGTCAGTTAAAAGATGAAGTTTCATTCAAGATTTTCTGTCAACTCTTTTGAAAATAAAGTGGCTAATAATTTTCCTATGGCAAAATGAATTCTTCTCACTGACACACTATTCCGCAGGAATCTTAAGGGAATGATGACCAAAGATCAAGGCAAGCGTGACTACTTATTATCTAGAGAATCAACGACAGTCTTAATGACACAAACTGGCATTAGGAAACCACAGAGAGGCCCTGATATTGAGCCCAGAAATCAGAAGCTAAATGAATAAAACTAAAAAAAGAGTTACAACAAGCAAAGAAAAAATACAAGCTTTTGCAGTTATCAAGAATTTTCCACCATTAAAATGCACAGATCTTGTTTTTATCTACACTCTTAAGAAAGATGATTCAACCTCAGAAAACCAATTTGGTCTTTAACTTGGTGTGTTAATTTGATAATAATTAGGAAGTCATTAAATTAGTGGATCAGCAGCAACATATAACAAGATGCTTAAATTGAGGCATGTTACTTTGTGCAGAGTATCCAAATAAATTACCTCAGTACAATCCAATGAGATATAACACGTATTTTGAGATGGAAGCAAATGATTCAATACATACAGGAAACAAAAGCCTTCTAAGACTTACCTATTTTTTTTAAACTAGAACTTCTCTAAAATGAGCACTGTCCTATTCCAAGAATGTTTTCTGGCCCTAAAAATGGTGGAAAGTTGATGCCAAGATGGAACTGACCTGCATGAGTGAACTTAGTTTCTCCCATATGATTGACTCCCATAGTTAGTAGCCCTGGAAGTTGAACACTCTTTCTCTTTGTCTTGTTAATTCTGTACAAACGTATTTTTCTTTGCTAAATTCAAATCACATCTTGTATTAACTCTTTGCTGAGGTTTCTACTGCATGGTATATATGTGCAGCACATATTCATGAACTTGTCCTCTTGCTAATCTGTCTGCCTCATTTGAAGAGCCCCACCACTGGGGGAAGTAGAGAAAAAAAGTTATTTTTTTTTCTCCTGTATAATTTTTATCCATTTATATATAACAGATTTATATCATCATCACCAAGAGTGAGAGCATGATAAATTTGCATTGTGTTTAGTCAGTCTTGCTGATTATGGATGTTAAACTGACTAATACAAATAATCTGGTAAAATGTCTTGATTGAATTATTATGAAAAGATAGTCAAAGCCAGTGTAGATTGCTGAACAAATTTATTCCAACATGGAATGTAAAACTCAACTCCTTTGACATTTTTTTATTATTATTTTTTTCTATTATTTGTCAAATACACCACCACACTTTCTACCATATTAGTAATCATTTTTTCTAGCTAAAAAATGAAATTGCACTTCAATGCCATAGCTAAAAAGGATATAATAGAGTAAGCTTTGGTGAAAATTAATATTTTGGTAATTTCTCCAATTTCAGAATGTTTCAAATATAATAGTATATAATAATATAGTATATAATAATATAGGAGCTCTTTCTTTCTTGGTAACTTAAACAATAACTATAACATATTAGACCTATGCCCTGCTGATATTGTAACAGACTTTTGCTGCACTATTGCATAGTTTCAAAGGAACACTATCTCCTTTGACATTCTTTGAAATCAAAATAATAATTTTCTTTAGCTTCATTATTTTTCCTGTGGAGTTGTTGAAATTTAAAAGGCAAATCAGCATGGTTCAACTGTTAGTAAATCCCTTTTGCTTCCTTTGTACTGAGACTAATGAATATGAACCAAGGTGCTGAGGGATCCTGCAGTTATAAGCCAAAGAAATACTAATTTATGATATTTAACTTGGTACTTGCATAGCAGATCTAATCATAAATATATACCATCATAATTTAAAAATATAGTGGAATTGTGGTTGAACTTTGGGAATGTGTACCTATATTGCAATTCATAATAAAATTTACATATAGAAAATATAAGGTGTAAAGTAAATAAATACTTGGGACTGTGGAAGTTGATTGGAGAAAATTATATAGCCTCAATCAAGGGTATGTGTTTATAAAAGTTTGAAAATGAGCAGATGATACCATATGGAAATCCTGGTGTTTGGGCAGATAAAGGAACTGTCTGTAGGCAATTATGAATTATAACAACAAACCATAAAACTGGTACAGCATAGTTTCGAGTCTTCCTACGATTTTGTGTTTCTTTCTTTCCATTAGCTTTTGTTTTAACCTTAGTAAAAACAATATGGTCTCTGTCTAAAATTTAAATAAAAGAAATTAATTTAATTTTTTTCTTCTCCATTTACTGGATCTCAAATACCACAGTTTCATTCTTTCTCTTTTAAACAAATGTAGTATAAAGCCATACACATTTAAATTGCACAAATTGTTAAGTGACAAGCAGTGAACACAACTATAAAATCATCATCACAATCAAAATAATGAAAATTTCCACCAAGCGGTCCATGTGCACTTTCCTAATGTATCCTCCTCAAACTCTCTACATGGGCTGTTTTGTATGCTCTGTTAAACTAAATTTTTTTTCATAGTATTGCATCTAAATTGATGTCTATATTTTTATTGAATTTTTTTATGTAGTTGTATTGCTTCAGATATTCATTTGTGTTGATTTTTTTTGTGTGGGATTGAACCATAATCCCAAAGATAAAATCCTGAGTGCCATAATCTTAGTTAAAATCCCAGAAGGTAAAACTTTTGAAAATCTGACTCTAGAAAAATTTATTTAAAAAATTAAAATTATGTTAGATGATTAAATGACAATTTATTTGAGAAATGCATAAAAGTGTCAGAATACTTCCTAGGCCACTTATCACAATGAAATAGGCAATAATTGGAGACATAGTTTTATAAGTACAAACACTCAGGAATATTAATGGCAGCAACAAGAATAGTTATGAGCAGTTGAACCACATTCAAAAAGAAATAGTCTAAAAATAAAATGCATAAATGTATTGCTATGATTGGCAATTATTTGAATTCAGTACTAGAGTCATCTACAATAATGTCATGGACAATCTAATACTTTTTATGAGATAAATTATAAACCAGACTGGTTTATGCAACCTGTGCAGTTAGTAACCCAAAGAGCTGAGATACTGAGAAATTTTGTATTTCCAACTGCAAATATATGAAAAGCATATCTTTTCATTTATTTAGAAAATTTCAATATTTTTGCATATACACAGAGCTTACAAATGATGGCATTATTGAGATATTACCCTTTCATGGTGTCAAATTATTAAAAAAGGCCAAAAATTAGTTAAAATTCCATACAAGCCTGTACACAATCCTTACCTCTACCATTGTGCATGATGTAAAGAGGAAGTGCATGATACAGTGAATTTTTTAAAAATTGTGCTGGCAATTAAAATATGAATAAAAACTAGGGAGACTGAAATGTACAACACAAAAATATTGTAATTACATTAATTTTCTACATGCTTTTAATATATAATATTCTCATTTGATTCCATATATTACCAATATGAGCATTTCTTGTTACATTTTTCCATCTTCTGGGTCATGCTTCCTGTTCTGAGGGCATGGAAATCTACTATGCATACACTCACATTCTGATCACAGGTTTGTGCAAATACTGGTAATATAAGAGCAATAGTAACCTTAATTTTCTTCTTATTCTAACATGCAAATAATTATTTTCAAACCAGTCACTGATTTGGCAGACATCTTAAGACAAATTTTGCTTTAGGCTGTAATTCAATAAAAGCTCCTTGATTTTCATCAGTTGGAATAGATAATGATGCAAACAAAGAATACTTTTTGGACTGAAATTTTTGTCATTGCCGTATCTCTTGGCTAATATCTTTTCCAGAATTTGCCCTTCTACCTCTCTTTAAAATATACTCCACCCCCTACCCATTGGAGCTGTAATTTGGGCAGTTTTGGTTTTCAGGATTTCAACATTTATAACCTTAATTTTTATGTATTATACTTTTTGTAATTTTAGATTTCAGTGATTTGGTCTTTTAGGAAATTAACATCTGAGATTATAACTTTATGGATTACAACTGGTACCAGTTTTGTACATCGATTGCTAGTGTTGTTTTGCTATCAAATATCATTCCGCTAAATGGTTACAGTTTTTCCACTAAGTTTTTGAAATACCTTAAATGTGTTGATTTCCAGATTTTCACTACTACAAGTAAAGCTTCTGTGAACATTTCTGCAAAATAATTTGTGTAGGTATTTAATATATTTAAAAGCTAGTTTTGTTTTTGGATTATCTCTATTGTTTTTTATTTTATTAATTTTTATTTTTTATTATTTATTTTTTCTTTTTCATTTTGTCTCTCTTTTGCTTTTATATTTCCAGTTTCTTAAGATAGAGAGTAGAATGAATTTTGTAAAGCTGTTATTAAATGTTTTGAATATTCCTGAAAGTATTTGGCCACATACATAACTTTGATATGCCAGGTAATGATTTTTAAATCAATTGAAGATAATTTCTAATTAACCAGCAAATTTTCCTATGAGCACTATGTTTTTTAATCTTTTTAAAACGCACTGTAAATTCTATCCCCTTAATTGATATTTCTGTTTATGTCATAGTATCGCATAACTTTGATACTGTTGGCTTACAGTAAGTTTTGAAATTCAGAAGTATGAATCTCACTAATTTTTCTTTGTCAGAAGTATTCTGTCAATTTTAGGTCCTTATAAAAGTTCCTCAACTTTAAAATCAGTTTTTCAATTTGTACAAAAAAAAAAAAATAGTATCCTAACGGGGATTGAATTTAAAGATTAGTTTAAAAAGTATTGGCATTTCAAACTATGGGATTAAAAGTGATCAACACAACATTTGAATGGTTGTTCTTATTTCATGGTTCTTACAAGTTCTACCAGGAGAGGCTCAATGTAGTCCCTCAGTCCCTCATACCTTTTTTTATGTTTTGATCCCCTTTTTAATTTTTATTTCCATGAATTTGGAGATTTTCCTGGCACTCATCTGTCTTTTATTTAAAATGTATTTATTTTATTATCTAAAAACCTAATATCAGTATGATATCACAATTTAAAATTTATTAATATTTGCTTTATGATCCATAATATAGTCTATTTTAGTAAATTTTTTCATATGAACTTAAATTAGTGTCTGTTTAGTTTTCTATTTTTTTTAATGTTAGGTCAGGTTGATTATTAGTATTGGTCAAGTCTTCTATAATCTTGCTGTTTTTCATGTTCATTTATTGAGCATGGACTACTAAAATATCCTTCCATATTTACATTTATAGATTTGATTTATCCTTTCAGTTTTGATTTCATTATTTTAAGCTCTATTATGTGCACAGATATAGAGTATTACTATGTCATCTAAATTTACTGATATTTCACATTATGAAATGAACCTCTTCATCTTTAGTAATGTTATTTTTCTTTACACTCTTTTGGTAGATTCATATATCCATTTCATTTTTCTATTCTTTTAGTATAAGTGTGGCATATCAGTTTTGTTCTTGCATAATTTAAAAATTGCTGTCATACAAAAAGAAAGTTTCTCAGAGACAACATATAGTGCACTCATTTTACAAAAAAAAAATATATATATATCTAATCTGAAATTTTTTGCTTTTAAGTAGTGTGGTTTCAATCATATTTATGGAGTGTGATTATTATGATTATAGTTAATACTAGCATTTTTGTTTGTTTATTCCAGTATATGCACAGTGAATTTCAGAAATCTTATCATATCCCAGAGCTAAGAGAGGTCAGATATTATATTCTTATCTTATAGTAGTACTTAAGGAACAGCAACACTGGAAACTATTTTATA
Source organism: Aplodontia rufa (assembly GCA_004027875.1). Classification (NCBI taxonomy): domain Eukaryota; kingdom Metazoa; phylum Chordata; class Mammalia; order Rodentia; family Aplodontiidae; genus Aplodontia; species Aplodontia rufa. The sequence continues at coordinate 4,624 of PVKS010021875.1, read as the reverse complement.
TATAAAAATTAAAAGCATTAAGTGGCTACACGTATGATATACTAGTGGCAAATGAGTCTTACTGAGCATTTTATCAAGGATAAAATCTGAATAAATTTTTTTTTTAAAGAGAAGAAAAGTGACAGAGAGAGAGAGAGAGAGAGAGGGACAGAGAAAATCAACTTTTATTGAGTTTTTCTCATGGCTTTCATTGCTCTGACATTCAGTTGTGTTTGTGGGTGCTGAGGTTTGAACCCATGTACTTGTGCATGCCAAGCAAGTTCTGTAACCACTGAGACATAGCTCCAGGCCCATGAATAACTTATATTTAATAATATAATGTCTCAAAGTAAAAATAAAATCATGTAGGACCATAAGGTAATGCTAGGTTAAAAATTAAAATTAAAATAAATGACAGAAACATTTGCTTTCTGATATTTTTATAAATAAAACAGAAACATCCTAAGGAAAAGAGATAAAATGCATCAATATATGTCATTTGAGGCAGCAAAGGCCCTACCTAATTTCTTTCCCTTGTATAATTGCTAAATATGTAATTTCATCTAACTAGAATTTGGAAAGTTTAAAATGTTAATCGTTTTGTTGACTGTGTTTCTGATGACTGAAAAAAAATTACTCTGTTGACCTTGAAGAAGGAAGCTTCCATGTCTGGAGAGGAGGGCCTCTGGGAATGGTGTGTGGCAAAAAACTGAGAACAGGGTCTGGATGCTAAGAGCAACCACGGCTGTCAACCAGGAAGGAATGAGGACCTCAGTGCAATGACTGTTGTCAACATCTCTGTACACACAGAAGAGAACCCTAAGCTCCAAGGAGGAGTACAGCTCTGCAGGCACCTTAGTTTCAGCCTGATGAGATTCCAAAGAAGGAACCCAGTTAACTTATTCCTGGACTCTTGACCAACAGAAAATGTGGCATAATAAATACATGTTCTTTTAAATGTCTCATTTTCTCAACAATTATTATGAAATGAAAAATGTATTTATAGAACAATAAATATCATAAATATTCAAAGCCATCAAAAATTACAATATAAAGAACAATAAATAGAATTTAATTGAACAAGGATATATATTTGTTCTTTTACACACTTAAAATCATAGCATGTATGAAACATTTATTTATGTTTGTACATGTTCAAATACTTATATACCCATACTTATATATTTATATTTTATTATTAATAAAATAACTTTGAGTTTTGCCTTTTATGATTAATCTATTTTATTATATAATTATTTAAGTATATTAAATGTTTCACTTTGTGGTCATTTGTATATGAATTTCATCCATTCTCATTTAAAAGTTCCCTGTGATGATTAGAAGTGAGAAATCATATTGTCCATATGCTCAGTCAGTCTGTGTAGAAATAATGAGTGAATAAATATGCTGAGCAGTAGTATTGTGACTCTTTACACAGAAGAATATTTTCACTTTCAAATTATGATTTCATTACTCTGAATGAGTATTCTAGATGTTGTGTCCATGATTTGGTAAGGCAGTAACTTCACAAAACACAAGGGATCTATTAAGCAACATTTTTTTCTTTTTTGCCATGCTTGGTACTATTACCACTCAAATGCATTAATTAAGCTCAACTTCAACCATGGGAGGTATTAGGCAAAGAGAGCTGAGGTCTGTCGTGAGTCTTATAGTCCTGATATAAGGAGTATCATTAAAAGAGAAAAAGGAAGGTCATGGATGTAAAGGTAGAACCAGATGGAATGAATCCACATACTGTTAGTCCTTTTCCAAGTACACCTGTACTTTCATAGCTTCCTTTTAGTTTTCAAAAATTCTTTGGAGGGCTATTTTAATTTTTTAACAGAGAGAGGGACAGTGAGGGAGATAAAGAGAGTCAATTTTATTTAGTTTTTCATGTGGCTTTCATTGCTCCAATATTTCACTGTGTATTTGGTGCTGGGGTTTGAACTTGCATTTTTGTGCTTGCCAGCCACGCGATATAACCACTGAGATACCCCTCCAGCCCCATTATTTTAATTCTAATCATAAAATTTTGAATTGTCTCCAAATATTCTAATACTGCTGGTCTACTTCCAAGGTAGCCACTTTTTATTCCTCTGTGCCTTGATTATCAACAGGATAAGAAACGAACTATTTCTTGATGATTGCTATTGACAAAAATGTTGAATAGAAATAGGTGTTAATACATTAACAGGAATAGAATCAGCATATCTAGAATTCTATTACTAACAATAACTAACATCTAGTGGCTTCTTGCTGCACTTAATACTGTATATATATTAATTCCTTTAACATTTTTTTCCAGGTGAAAAACACCTTCATCACAATTATGAATATCACAATAACTCTAAAGTGCCTTTCTGTCTCTCGGTAAAATTGCCTATTTAATCTTTAATAAGCCTGAGAGTAGGCTTGATGACAACAGGCTTGCTTGCATTACTTTCAAGAACTACAAATGGCTTAAAGTAATTAGTTTTTTCACTGGTTTAATGTTTTCCCATTTAACATCCATGTGGATAGAAACTTCATTACTAATTTATGTATTTTTGAAATAGATTTTAATATTAACCTGGTGACCTCCTTTGACCCAAATCAATTTTCTCTAATACAAGTGGTGGTAGAAAAGCAGACTGCAGTTCATTGAAAATGTGCAAGTACTGAAACTAAAAGAATAGTTTTTTTTTATTCTTAAAATTATGCATAGAGAGAGCAATATTCACAGCTGGAAAATTGCAAATCTTGAAGGCTCTTTGGCCTTAAAGTAACAGTAGTTCAGATAATTATATTTAATTGCTCATCTCTAGGAAGAAACTAAATTGAGAAAATATTTTTCTAATGCATACTTAAAAATATTGAAGATATTAGATTATTCATAGACAGAATTTTTCCAGGATGATTACTAAAGTTTTTAGTTATATATAACTTTGACAATTTTCTATTGTATATGTCTTTGAGAAACAATCAAATTTTAAAAGTCAAATTTATTTTTCACATAGAATTTAAATATTTTATGGTATATTATTAGAATAGATTAATTTGAAAATAATATACAGATGAGGTCAGCCAGAATCAAGTTAGTATTGTTCATAAATTTTTCCTGTTTCCAGTAATCACCATTTAAGTACTTCATAACTTATAGGTTAGTTTGTCCTTCACAGTAAGATAAAAATACTGTATTTCACCTTAGTAAGCTTGCTATGTAGTTATAAAAGGAGGACATATTTTAAAAAATTCTTAAGAAATTAATAATGTAGCAAGGTGTGGTGGTGCATTCCTGCAACTTCAGCTACCTGAAAGACTGAGGCAGTACATCACAGGGTCCTGTGAGTCCTGGAGGGTTCTTGTCTCACACACCCAAAAATAAAGTACACAGATGATGGAGGGTAAGAATTTGGTACCGGATTTATTAAAATGAAGGAAAACTCCCAGAGCGTGACGGGGGTCCCAAAAAAGGTACCACTGGTGGCTCTCTGCCAAGGGGTTATTTACACTGTTCTAATGAGGAACTAATCCTTCACTTGAGAGTCCCCATAGATTGTTCTCTTTCTTTGACTCAGCTGAAATTGTGCAATTTTAGTTTTATTACTAAAATGGGATGTCTTTTTAAACCTGAGTTTGTCCGTACCTGTTCTTTAAAAGAATTATTTGGGTTTAAAACAACTTCTTATGGTTGTCTAATATGAAGATAGTCATGAAAGCCTGGGCAACATCAGAATATGTGGCCATCTGAGGGCGGGGGGAGCCTTCCAATCAGGCAGGAAAAACAATCTTTAGCCTAGGATTTTAAGCTATGGTGCTGAATTCTCCAAGGTCTCCATTACTAGCTACCTGTATTCAATCTATCCCTTGACTCAGCAAGAGGATAGTAAGTTTGAGACCAGCCAGAAATAATAAGTCTCCATGTAAACAAACAAAAAAACACCTGACGGAGTGTTGAGGGTCATTAGAAGGCTTTAAGCAGAAGAATAGTGTATTCAGATCAGTACATTAAAAGTGAACAAGCTCCCAAAAGCAATCATTATGACTCTTTTTTAAATTACTGTTTAAAAGACAGGCACAATAGGAGACAGGCAGTCCCAGGACATGGAGGAGGAGTAGCACAGAGGATAGTATTGAAGATGGGAAGAAGAGGGTGTAAGGATTTTCTTTTAAATATCACAATAATGTTCTCCTGCAGATAGGCATATGATTCATTAATGTATCCTTTTATGCACATACAGCATATGATTCATTATGTGTGCATCCATATGTGCGTATATGTGTATATGTACATATTTGCAATTTGAAATTTTGTAAAGGACATGGCTTACTGAAGTTGAGAAGGCCCTGAATGTTAAAACTATACTTTGGACTCTTTTTTTAAGAGAAAGGAGAGAATGAGAAAGAAAAAATCAACTTTAGTTTTTTCATCTGAGTTCTTTTTATTGAAACCTAATTGTATATGTGGTGCTGGGCTTTGAACCCAGGTCCTCATGCCTGCCAGCAAGATGTTTCAATTGCTGTGCCATGGCAACAACCCCAACTTTGGCTCTTTTGACTTGATTTTAGACAGTATCTATGGTACAGAGCAAGAAAAATGAATCAAGGGTAAGTTAGGATTTTGATATTTTATTTTTATTCTCTGCATATAATATCAAAAAGC
>PVKS010021874.1:6130-34663 GCA_004027875.1 Aplodontia rufa | reverse complement strand
CTTGCTCTCAATTCTACTCTCAATTCTCAATTTTTTTAGTCATATATACATCTATATGTATATGTGTATAAATATAAATATATATCACTAAAAGCAGGCATTTTTTAAATTAGTCTGAAAATCATTGGGCATTTAAGTTTAAATTGACAACTTCTTTTGCACTTTCATGTTATCTGTTCTATGTATTTTTATCTTGGATTCATTACTTTTTAAATTACTCCATTTATACATTTATATTTTTTACATTTCCATTCCTTTTTACTTATTCTAGAAATTGTGATGTATATGTGCATGTATGTGTTTCTTGGATTCATGAAAGCTTTTTCATTTTTTCGTTCTGAATAGTGAAAGAAATTTCTATCTCTTTTATCATCTCCCTTTATCCCCTATATCTTTACTGTGTAATTCTCTAAGTGTTCTAATATTTAAAATATCTATTTGAGATCATAACACAGTACTATTTTTATTTTATTTTGTCAATGATTAGTTAAGCCACATATTTAATACGTTATTTACCCCTCTTCCTGGTTGCATTGCTGAGATTTTATGTCATTTGCATTATATCTGAAGAACACTGCTTATCTTTAACAATTTAATTTATGTTTGGTTATCTGGTAGCAAATATTCTTAAATTTTAGATTTTTAAAATAGCCTTTATTTATACAGCCTATTTAACCTCAGTGGAAACTTTTGGGTTAGCAAGTTGTTCTTTACTTAGCTATTTAAATATATATTTTGTGTGATTTATAACTTAGGATACTGCTGTTGAGGTTTCTGACTTAGGATATTGCTGTTGAGTTTGTACAACTGGTTCTATTAAGGATAATCTACATTGTTCTAATTGGTTATTTTTCTTTGTATTTGGTTTTATGAATTTCACTTTGTATGTTTAGGTAGGTAAAGTTTTTGTTTGTTTGTTTGTTTAGTTTATAGGCAGTAGCTGAAATTTTTTGAATCAGTGAATCACTTTAAATTTCTTATCTTCAAATTTTACAATGTTGTCTAACTTCCTTTTCAGTAAAATTGGTAGTTCATACTTTACTATAAAAGAATATACTTTGTTTAGCTCTTAAATTTATTAGCAGAGACTGATAAAAAGCATTTTTACATGTTTAGATTTCTAGATTTTTCTTTTTCCAAATGTTTCTATTTTTTTCTCATAACCATAGCTATTAATTTATCTATTTTACTGTTTTATTCTACAGGATCACTTTTTTTAAGATGCATGATCAGTGAGAGAGAGAGAGAGAGAGAGAGAGAATCAATTTTATGTAGTTTTTCATGTAGCTTTCGTTGCTCTGACACTTAGTTGTGTATGCGGTGCTGGGGTTTAACCTGGATTCTCATCCATGCCAGGTAAGCACTGTAAGTGCTGAGCCACCATTCCAGCCCCCACAGAATCACTTTTAAGCTTTCTTAGTTGTGTTACAAAATTTTTTCAAAGTTTATTTTCAAAGCATTCTTCTTTCCATTTCTATATGTGTCTGTCATTCCATTACTTACATATCTTTTTATTTAGAACTTACATTCATGTGGGATTAAAAAACATAGCTGTTGTTAGAGAGGAGGGATTGGTTTAGTCAGCTTTTCCATTGCTATGATGACTAAAAGACCTGACAAGAATGATTTTAGGAGGAAAAGTTTATTTGGGGGCTCACAGTTTCAGAGTTTGCATGCCATAGAAGGCCAGCTCCATTCCTTGGGGCTCGAGGTGAGGCTGAACATCATGGCAGCAGTATCCCCCCAGATACCAAGTATACACCTCAAAGGCACAACCTCAACTACCCACCTCCTCCAGTCATACCCTACCAGCCTACAGTTAGTTACCAGTTAATCCCTATCAGGGTATTAACTCACCGATTGGGATAAGGCTCTTATAACACAATCATTTCACCTCAGCCTTTGCATTGTCACACATGAGATTTTGGGGGACATCTTTCATCCAAACCATAACAGGAGTAGAATGGCTATAATGACACACTCATATATAAAATTGGTATGAATAACAAATTAAGTGATGCAGCAACTTAAAAAAACTCTGAACTCAAGTAATGTTTTAAATATTCAATACCCTCCTAAATGAGTTATGTTATTCAGTGGACTTCATTTTCTCATACCAATCTGGCTGGTGATGTGTTGGTAACCAGACTCATATACTGACAGCTCAAAAGTTAAAATAAGACTCCAAAGGATTAATCTGATTGAAATGGCTTAGATGGTTGGCTTATTCTCTGATTAACGAATGTTGTCAAGGAATGATATATTCCAATTGATTGATTCTGGATTATGTATTTCACTATCTCCATCTGGGGAAGAAGATATTATTTACAATTACATATTTTGACAATGTCATGGAGCAAAATAATAGATGCAAATGCATTGGGCAACATTCGAGGGTTCACTTTCATTCATGATAGAGTTTATAGTAGGTTTGGATTCACATTATTACTTAACAAAGAGCAAATCATGTGAAATATGTAGAGCAATTGTTTTAGGTGTTCTCCAACAAAGAAAAATGCACTGTGATTCTTGAGGAAAGAAAAGCAATTGCCACATGGCATTTTCAACTTATAGCCTGGAGGCAGTTCTCAATCTGAAACTACAGAAGAGAAAATCAAACAGAGCTCTGTGGAATCACTAAATTGAGGAGATGGAAGTGAACATTCAAGCTAATGCAGTTCCAGTTTGTTGGGTAGTGTTTTGGAGTGGAGGCAGTTACAATGAAAGAGGGAGCACTCTGCAGAAGCTGTGGATGACGGCAAGTTTCATGTCAGAATCTATGCGTCCAGTGGATAATAGATTGTCATATCTGAAGTACACATGGTGCCAACATACAATGGATCTAGTTTAACTTTATGATGATATGAAGTCAATATACATTCACTGGAAACTGTACTCAAAAATTGGAATCGTGGCCTCCTCCAGGGTAATTATGTGTGGTAATATACTCTCCTGATTCCGGGCAATGATAGCAAGGTGCCGCTCTGTATTTGCCAAGGGATCATGTACTGAGCTGTGTACTATGATGCCAGCTTATGATATTCAATAGGTCAGCGTCTTAAATGCACTTTCCACCTATCGTGTTTCCAGCTTATGATGGGTTTACTGGTATGCAATCCCATTTTAAGGCAGGAATCATACAAATTAAAAACAAACAGACAAACAAAACACCCTGGCAACTTAGAATTCTACATCAAGTGAAAATAATGTTCAGATATCATGGTGAAAACAGGACATTTTCAGGTAAGCAAAAGGCAGGAGAATCTATTGTCAACAGGCTTGAATGTCAATAAATGTTAATAGAAGTCTTCAGGCAGAAAGTAAAAGGACATTGGGAAAAAACATTTAAATTTACATAATGGAATAAATATCATGGGAAATGGCAAATATATGGGTAAACAAAATTGTCTCTTTTCATTTTTTAATTCCTTCACAAGATAGTTGTTCTTTTTTCTCCCAACTTTATTGCTTTTTCTCAGAGCACTAGCTTTTTGTTTAATTGATTTTTTAAAAATATTTTCCATTGGTGCATTATAATTTTACATAGTAGTGGGATTTTTAATGCCGTGTTCATACAATGTGTGTAACATAATTTTTATCAGTCTTATTCCCCAGTCTCTTCCCTCTCCAGATCTGCTTTCTCTATTCTACTGATCTTCCCTCTATTGTTACTGTTATTGTGCATTATAATTATATTTAAGTGGGCCTCACTGTAGTTTGTCCACACATGCACATAACATAATTTGATAGATGTTTGTACCCCGGTACTTCTCTATGCTCTCTGTTCCTTCCTTACAATCCTCTTCTTCTATTGGTCTTTCTTATATTTCTGTGAGATACCTTATTTTTTTCAATCCATTCTCTTTCTAACTTCCACATATGAGAAAAAACAAGTCTATTTCTCAGTCTAGCTTATTTCATTTAGTATGATGTTCCCTAATTCTATCCACTTACCAGAAAATGACATGATTTTGATCTTCTTTATGGCTGAATAAAACTACATTATGTATATACATATCACATTTTCTTTATTCATTTGTGTGTTGATTGGCACCTGGGCCCGTTCTATCACTTGGTTACATTGTTCCGTGCTGCTACAAACATGGATATGCATGAATGAGTATAGTATGCTGATTTTAGTTCTTTTGTGTAAATGCCAGGGAATGGGAAATCTGGGTCACATGGTGGTTCAATTCCTAGTCTTTTGAGAAACTCCTATAATTCTTTCCAAAGTGGTTTAGAGAAAGCAGTTCTACCAAAAACATACCCTGTCCCCCACATCCTCCTGAACATTTATGATTATTTGTATTCCAGATGATCACTGTTCTGCTGGAGTGAATTAAAATCTCAGTGTAGTTTTGATTTGTATTACCCTTACTGCTAAGAATATTGAACATTTTTCATACATTTGTTGGCCATTTATAATTGTTCTTTTGAGAAATGTTTGCCCATTTTTGATTGGATTACTTGGTTTTTTTTTGGTGTTAACTTTTTTGAGTTCTTTATATATTCTGTACATCAATTCCCTGTCAGGTGAATAGCTGGTAACTGGTAAAGATTTTTTCCCATATGGTAGGCTGTCTTTTCCTATTATTATTATTATATTATAATAATATTTATATATATATTTATATCATTATAATTGTAATATATTATTATTTATTTATATTATATATAATTATAATATATTATATTTATAATAGTGTGTTATAGTTGTACATAACGGTAGGATTTGTTGTCACATATTCATAGATGCATACAATATAGCAATACAATTTAGTCAGTATCCCCTGCTACCCCCGCATCCCTCTAACTCCCTCCTCCTATCCTCTGGTCCCTTGCCTCTCTTCTGAATCCTATATTTTTCCTGAAATTCCCAAGTACAGTGACATAATTCTTATACCTATGAAGAACATTTTTTATGAACATGACTATAATATATATAGTGACATAATACTTATAAAGGCTCTCTTTTAATGTTCTTGTTTCCTTTACTGTGCAGAAGGTTTTTAATCATATGCCATTCCACTTACTTAGTTTTATTTCTTGAATTTAGGAGCATTATTAAGGAAATCAGTATTTGTGTCAATATGCTAGGAGTGTTGCCCCTCTGTTTTCTTCCAAGAGTTGGAGTGTTTCTGGTCTAATTCCTAGGCATTTGATCCACTTTGAATTTATTTTGTGCAGGGTGAGAGAGAAACTAGTTTCATTCTTCTACATATGGATATTCAGTTTTCCCAGAACTGTCATCTTTGTTGAGGATCAGATAACTGTATCTATGTGGATTTGTTGCTTTGTCTTCTCTTCTGTTCCATTGGTCTTCATGTCTGTTTTGAGGTCAATATTATGCTGTTTTTGTTGCTACATCTGTTAAGTATACATTGGGATTATGAGATATCCGCTATGTTAAAGAAAATTAAATAACAATAATATATATTTTGTGCTTTGTAATATTACACTTAATAGCAAAGCAAGCAAGGTGGGAAGTGGAGGTAGCATTGGAAGTTTCTTACATTATATGTGAAGAAACATTATTTGATTGTGTATTACACTAAGTCAAAGATGTATATTTTAAATCAGTAGCTAACTGAAAATATAGGAAGTATTATTAGTTATAAGTTAATATTATTAATTACTAGTTAATAAGCCAATATTAAATTTATAGTATCATAAAATATAATTAATCCAAAACTTGGAGGAAATGAATGGTAAATGAATAGCAAATACTTTAGTAATTATAGCAATTACAAATACAAATAATCTAAGTAGTCCAATTGAAAGGAATAATTTGTTAGCTTAGATAAAAAAAAAAGTAGGACCCGGCTCTCTGCTATCTTAATTAGTATCAATTTAGGATTCTATTTTTTTAAATTAATATTTTAAGAAATTATTTTGTGATCCTGGGAAATGAGTCTTACTTTAATTGAAGACAGGGGCACCTCAAAAATAAAATGATAGAAAAAGTGTACGCCATGTAAATATTGATCAAAAGGAAGTTGTAATAGTTAATATTACTATGATGTTTATTGCAGAATAAGAAAGTTACTATGGATAAAAAGAATATTTCATAAAAATAAATGAATCAACTCATCAAGAGGATATAATAATCCTTGTCTTAGTTCAGACTCCTGTAACAAGATAACATAGATTGGATGACTTAAACAATAAATATTTTTTACATAGTTCTGAAGCCTGGGGTGTACCAGATCAAGAGGCTAGAGGATCAGGTATCTAGTGAGTTAAGTACTAGTTTTCACGTTTTAATTTTATGACATATTGTTATATCCTTATATGGTGAAAATGAGGTTTCAGGGAGAAGAGGAAGTTCTCTATTGTCTTTTTATAGAGTGACAGAGGACTCTACCCTAATGGTTTAATTACTTCACAAAGCCCTCATCAAAATAAGCCATGATCTGACTATAAATCAAGCCTCAATAAATTTCAAAGATTTGAAATGATGCAAAGCATATTTTCCCATAAAATGGAATTAAGCTAGAAATCATTTTTTAGAAAAATATAAAATTCCAAAATATTTGGAAATCCAACAATGTACCTATAAAGCAAACAGATCCAGCAATGAAAAAGGTCAGTCATCACTGCTGTCCTCTTCCTGATGAGGGGCTTTAACCCAGGGGATCTGGATAAGCCTCACTTGATTCCTGATCCTTGGAACCTGGGAGAAAATGAATACTTACTATTTTAAACTCTTAGGCCCCAAGGTAATTTGTCATAAAGGAATAGATAACCAATAAACTGATAGTACTGGCAAACTTTACTTTGCAGAGAAGTCCAGTCATGGAAGGGGTTGAAGCAGGTAAAATTCACGACCATTTTTTTTTTTTTTTAATGCAGAGTGAATTTCTCTGGGAGTAATGAGGACAAAGGACGTAAGAAGGGCAGAGCTGGGGGAATAGTGATTCAATAGGAGGTTCTGCATTTGAAGTGAAAGATGCTAAGGCCCTGGGCACAGACAGATTTGAGAAATATTATCCAAAAAAAGAGCAAAATTTTATGATTGTAAGGATGAAAAATTTAACTATTAGGAAGAAAAATTTGAGAATATAGGATATCAATGTTCCCTGCTTAGATGACTGTGTCCTAAAAATTGATAATGGGAATACAGAGGAGAAGCCTTTTATTCTCAAGACAATCCTATTAGGTAGACATAGTAAGAAGAATATCCTGTGTATGATTTAGGGAAAGGAGAATACTATGTACCAGTTCTCACTACTAGGGGAGGACTCTGAACACTTTGGAAATTACTTTTTAGGTTCTTAAATATGGCAGAAGGTTTAGCACAAATCTAACTGCTAGGGTATGCATCTATTAAGATAGAATTCATACAAGGCAATTTATTATTCACAGAGAGGCAGCAAGGACAAACAGATGCCTAGGATCCATGGCAGGCTGGTTACAAAAGCTCAGGAAGCTTCCCAGGGCAAATGGAATCTCCTGTCTTCACACCTCACTTTATACCACTAATGAAGGACCCCCAAAGCATTCCATTCTGAGTTTTCATATTTTGCCTGCTGAATTCAAGAATTGCCAGACACTGTGCTCTAGGAGGGATGAGGACAGTTGTTCTGGGCACTCTTAATTCTCAGTACATTCTGTATTTATCCTGAGAGGTACAAGCAGAAGGGGGAATATTTGAGTTGGCTAAGATGCTCTGGGAATGTGTCCCCCTGAATGCATTGATGCATCTACATTGAAAGATGAGAACTTGGGCTTGGGTTGAATGACTTGAGTGTAACCAGGCAACCAATATATGATATAATCACAACAGTATTGCTATCATTATTAACTTATCAAGAAATCAAACTTTACCAGCATTTGGAATAAAGACTTAAATCAAGTAAGAAACACCTATGCCCAGGTGATGGTTCAATTCATATGTCTACTTCACTAGGCTATGCTATCCAGTTTGTGATCAAATATCAATCTAGATGTTGCTGTAAGGGTGTCTTTCAGATGTAATGAACAATTAACTGAGTAGATTTGAGTAAAGCAGATTACCCTCCATGATATGGGTAGGCTTTGTTCAATCAATTCAAAGCCTTAAGATGAAAAGACTGAGGTTCCCAAAGAAAAATAAATTATTTTTCATATTTCTTTTGGACTCAAGACTGCAATGTCAACTCTTCCCTGGGTCCCTATCATCTAACTTGCCGGCCATCCTTTAAAGTATTGGAACTGTGAGCATCTAGTTGTATGTATCCTTTCCTCAAAATAAATCTCTGACTATACATCATGTCAATTTAGCCCCCCTCTTTAATGTCCCTCAATGTTTCACAACATTGAATATAGTCTTTACTAAATGTACTGTAAGGATGATAAAGAGTGAAAGAGATGCTAGTATACTGTATGCAAAAGAACATAAAATTTATTAGTAATTATTTTTCTTCTAAACGCTCTTTGGGTCTCTTTATCAATGAGGGCTTCCAACTCTACCCCATCCTATTTGTCTCTCTCAGTTCTCTCTCCTATATTACTATTCTCCTGAAAACATTTAAAAATATGCACCCTTTGTTTTACTTTCCAGGTCTTCCAAATTTCTACCCCAACCAAAACAGCATTTTGCTTTGGAGAATAGCAAAGGACTTCTCTTTAATGTATCTCCCTTTCTCAGGAGAAGAAACCATTTTATTTGTTTTGAATCACATCCATGAACAATCCTCTGTGAAAGTTTCTTTGATTTATGCTATTTACTTTCTTTCTAACTTTTTACTAAAACATCTATTGATCCTCTAAATTATTTTTAGATTATGTATTTCATAGCACAACATTTTTCTCTAATAAATGAGTTCCTTTAAAAAAATCTGACATATCATAAAATGTTTGTATGCAATTAAATTCATATGTCATAGATTAATGAGATTTAGAGCTGTTAGCATTTTAAAACTTTTAAAGTGTGCTTTAATGAGAAGCATAACTTATACAAAATGAAAATCACTTTCTTTATATGCATAACTGTATAAATTTAGATAAATGCTTAAGGTCATTAACTGAAAGAACAGTTAAGATATAGATACTTTTGTCATCCTAATCAATTTTCTTCTAAGTTCTGGAAAATTTTTCTAAAATCGATGTGTATTTGCTTCTTAAATGCTTAGTAGAATTCATTGGTGAAACTATTGGGACTGGCAAATTTTGTGTTAAGTTAAAATTCAATTTCTTGGATAGAAATAAAATTGTTTACCCTATCTGTTTCTTCTTTAGTTACCTTTGATAGTTTGTGTCTTTCCCATAACAAAGGTAATACTTTTTTGATTTCTATATGCACAGTGTAACAACTTGACCTTTTGGGTGTATTGCCCTTATGTTGCAACTTGGTTTTATGTTCTTATCCATTTCCTTTCTGCTACTAAGAAAGGAGTGTTCAAAATCTCCAACTGGAATTATGGATTCATAATTTATATTTTTAGTTCTACCTTACATTTTGAATTTGTTAGCATCATAAACATTTCTTTCTTTTGTAATTGCCTTGTTGAGTTGATTCCTTTACCATGATGAAAATATCCTTCTTCATCTCTAATAATTTCCTTGTTCTGAAGTCTATTTTGTTTGCTATTAATATTACTGCTTCAGAATATCTTTATTAGTATTAATATTTTATTTCTTTTATCATTATTTTTTTTTACCTTTTTTATCTTTATATTTAACATAGGTTTCTTACAGATAGTGTATGGTTTAATTGGGTCTTGCTTTTTCGTCCAGTGTTATAATTGTCATCTTTTAACTAATATATTTTATGGAGTTATTGAGAAAATGTGATTAAAATTACCTTCTTACTATATTTGAACAATCTATGCTCCTTAATACCAATTTCAAATCTGTGGAAGGAGAGAGCAGGCGGGAGCTGAAACATAGAATCCTGGCTGACTGGGATTACATTTTATCAAAGAACCCAGCAGTAGGCTCTCAATAAAGAAAACATCTATCAGTACTTGAGGTTATGCAGCCAGTTGCCTCAGATTTTCTGCTTTATTTGCCAAAAACTCACAGCTCAAACTCCAGTGGGCTGAGCCTCTCAGAGGTGCTCAAGGAACAAGGGCACTCACCAATTCTTATGACACTACAGCAGGGCCCCTAGCCTAGTCTTTAGCTCTGCCACTGGCTGGAGCTTTTTTTCTTGTTCATGCCACTTCCAACCTGATTGGGCTGGTATTATTAATATAGCATTCTAGAACTGAAACTTAGGACTGTCTGGTGACTTTCCTAGGGCCCAGTGACTAATGACTGATGCAGCCTCTGAAAGCAGGAGTTAAGATGGTGGTGTGAAGGTGATCTCAACCCACTGCTGACATGGAAGGTGGAGCTATCTCTAACAGGCGGCTCTGTGTGCATCTGGGAGGACCTCACGTGTTCACAATTAGAACTAGTTTGGAGCTTCACAGGCCTTTCCTAGAAGGCAAACTGGAGAGGCTTCCTCCTGGAGCCTGCACACCTGGCAGAAAAGTCAGGACCCTTGGTAAAATCCTCCAGGAGGCATCCAAAATGTCTTTCAAGGTATTCACAATTTCTTTCAGAACCTCCTCTGTGGGAATAACTGAAGAACTACTGTTTTACAGCAGAATGGAGATTAAATTTTCCTTGTCAGGAATGATGGAAGGGAAGTGAGTGAGGATATTTAGAATGTTACCTAAATGATAGATCATGAAGTCTACCATGAGGATGGAGAAAGCAAATGTGAACAGTTATGGATGTATCAAGGGACTGGCAGTTTGGCCAGATTTGCAGAATCAGTTTTTGAAGGCGTAATCTAGAACAGCTGGAGAATGACTTCAGAGTCAGGATATCAGATTGTGTTACTGAAAGGAAGAACTATTCCTTACAGAAAGGATTAAGTTGTAGAAATAGCTATATTGGAATGGAGGTAAAGACATTTGAGTTGAGAAGGACTAAGGATTACGAAGTTAGCTTCTTAAATGGTCCATTCAAAGGGATCTAGGGATCTCCCAGTTATTTTTCTTTTCTTCAACATTTTTACTCTGGACCCCAGTCTATCTATTCCACACCACTCAGAGTCTCTAAAAGAATCTGAATTCAGACTTAACAGCATTCAACAGAGCCCAAAGAAGCAATAGTATGAGTGCAGGCACCAAGCTAGGTATTGGACTTTGGGATTGTGCTGTAGTGGAAATCTCCTTTGTTTTTATTTTGTTACTAATTTATTAATTCACTTTCTATGAATTGGACCTCCCTTGTCATCTGGGGAAATTATTCCCATACTTCATTCTAGGTCCATATGTGCTTAGGAAGTGATCTTCCTGAACATTTGGGTCTGGCCAAGAGGGGGTTAATTCTACCCACCTTGATGTAATGCCTGTTGCACAATACAATGTGGTGCCAGTGTATGAAAGCACCACATTTTCTGTACATTTGAACCTGGTAGGATGTGAGTTTAAGCTTTCTAGAAGCTGTCCAGTTACAATCTGAAGCCTGAGAATGAAGCCAGCACAAAAGAAATTCCAAATTCTAACTATATCCATTGAGACTCAGCAACACTGCTACTTAAGGCTGTGTTCCTAGACATTTCAATTATAGGAGTCAATACCTTCCCTTGTGATTGCTTACCATTCAAGAAAGTTCTCTACTGCAGATGCCATCATCTGTTAAACATTTATTAACTGTCTGTACCTCAGTAGGCAAAAACAACTTCTTTGGAGGGTGGAAGATTAAGTGGGATAATAAACATAAAATCATAAATTTATTCCACAGCATTGAGGTATAAGAAAAAAGCATATTAAAATATTTATTCAAATTAAATCTGGCTCTCAGCCACCATTTATTAGGGTAGTAGGGAAATCACTCAGTTATAATGGTGTCTCATTCCCTATTAACTGGGATGTATAATGTAGTGATAATTTTGGAAAAGAACCTTTGTATTCAGCTCTTTGTTGCTGCTTGTAGCATGTCAAACTCACATGGCCCAAAGAAAATTAGAAGTTCTATACAACTCTGTGTCATCACTGGGTAAAGACTTCTTTTGCTGAACCTACTAGGACTTTACACTGAGTTAGTGCTTTTCAGCAAATACATCTACTTACCCAACATGGCTGAAGAGAAATATTTATTATTCCTCTTCTGACTTCTGGGAATACTGTCCCTTTTCTGTCTCCAAGGTGCCATTCATTTGTAAATTTTAGATGCCCTGATATAAGGAATGTGGTGTAGGATTTGATGTTTTATGATTCTAGGGGACCCAGTTCCCCTTGTATTCTGTGTCAATGATGATTCCTGAAGGACACCTTTTAAAATATAAATTATGTTCCTCAAAGTTGTATACATTGTGAACCCTAGACGCAAGCAAAGAGATCTAGGAACAGTTTTAAGAGAAATAACACCTTATCTGCATTATCGTTATCTATCAAGTGAGCTTTATGGTTAGAAGCACAACCAACCTAGATTTCCACCTCTCGGAAGGGTCACTTACCATCCCTTCTTGTGGTTTTGATCCTGTCTAGTTGCCTCTTTCACTGTGTCTTTGACTTGTTGTGTAACTCCAGGGCAGTTACTCAGCATTTTTAAGCCACCCTTTTCCTTAGTGAGAAGTCTTTGGTTCATCGCATACAGAGAAAATGTCTCTGGACTGGGAGTTTCATTTCCTGGATTTGCTTGTCCTAGTCTTCCCATCTTTTTGCATAACTAAGCCACTTTAAATTTGAGTTTGTGAGAATCAGCTAATATAATGAATATCTCATATTATTAAGTATATTGCTTGGAACAGAAGTTAATCTCATTTTTTACTGTTTCCTTATGAGCTGGGGCCTTTTGCAGAAGCTAACCGTTTTTTTTTTTTTTATGGCAGTGTTTTAACAAGCAGAGAAAAGGGAAAAGACAGGAGTACATGAGCCACATTGCTCTACCTTCTACCTTCTCAGCATAGATATTGATGGTGGTTCATCAGGTGGGTCCAGTGGCACCTTTCATATCGTGTTCTTTATTTTTCTTTGGAGGATGCAACTCCTTCAACATTTCCTTTACTATCAGTTGATGCTTTTGATCCTTCACCAGTTTGGACCCATATGTGTGTGAATGAGGATGAGAAAGCCCTTGGTAAGTTTGGCTGCTTTACCTATAAACGAACGGTAAGCAGTGATCCAAGGTGAACCCAAAGCACTGCTGTCAGCAAAAGTTTCGGAAGCCCCCGTTATTGCTTAAGCCAAGAAAGACCCTGGAAGAGATCTACCAAGCCTCCACAGGATGCATGAAGATCCTACGTCAGCTCATAAAAATGATGAACAAGCTCCGCTGATGACAAGATACTGCACGCTGCCATTAAACATGGCTGGAAAGAAGGCAGGCACTCTTCACTTCATCCAAGAAGGTCTTGTCACATCTGAAAGCATCTTTACAAACCTGCTCTGATGAGGCTCAAAGAAGTAGAATCTAATTCATATTTAGATTGGTTGGGACATATTGGGGGTTGGTCTGTTCTTGATGAATTTACTAAGCTTTTATATATTTATTTTATCTGTTTTGAAAAAAGCTTTGCTGGGTATAGAATAATAATTGGACAATTTCTTTTTTTTTTTACTTTTAGTTGTTAAAAAGAGCCTTATGGTCTCTAACGTTGGATAAGGTCTGATTTCATTCTTATCTTTGTCTCCCTCGCTCTAAAAGTATTTTTTTCTCCAGCTTCCTTCAATATTTTCTCTATATCCCCATTTCTCATAGTTTTATGGTATTAAACTAATTATCTTTAAAAATTGTCCTTTGGAGGTTCACTGAGTTTCTTCTGTCTTTGGATTATAGTTTCATCAAATTTGAAAGAAAGTCATTCTTTCTTCAAATAATTTAGCTGTCCTGCAAACACACTTCATTAACAGCTAGTACATTAGGGTACTTGAAGTTGTCTCAGAGCTTACTTGTGTTCTTTTTTCATTAAAAATGTTTTTAATAAATGCAATCACTTCAAATACTGTCTTCTGTAATCAAAGAAGAAATAATATCAGAATATCTAAAATAATTATTATAAAGGCAATAGTTATCAAAGTTTAGAGTAAGTAAAATTTTTTTGAAAAAAGAATAAAAATATTTGTTTTTATCAGATTATTTTCTATGTGGTCATAGAATGGTTTAGATTTCTGAAATATATATATATATATATATATATACACACACACACACATATATAGTTAAAACCTTAAATATATATTATTAAGTTCTTAAATATTAATTTTTAGAATATTAATTTTTGGCCTTTAACACATGCCCAATTAAAAGAAAATAAACAGTAGACTCCCCTTATCCATGGTTGACACATTTCTAAGTACACCAGAAACCATAGAGAGCACCAAATCCTACATATATTTTTCCTATACATATGTACCTACAATTAACTTAAAAATTAGGCAAAATAATAAACCAGCAATAATAACCAATAAGAAAATAGAATAATCATAATAGTATGCTAAAATAAAAATCTGTGAATGTGGTCTCTCTTTTTGTATTAACTCATGATACTGTATTCATAATTCTTGTCATCATGTGAAATGATTCAATGACTATATGATGACAAGAAATAGGGTGAATGACATGGACATTATGATACAGTGTTGTATTACTACATAAGGGTTACTTGAACACAAGTAACTGTGACAGTGAATCTTGTCACTGAGATAGCTATATGATTAACTGATGGGTAGTATATACAACAAGGGTACACTTGATAAAATGATTCATATTCCAGGCAGGATGGAAAGGGACAGTGAGATATATCAAATTATCCAAAGTGATAAGCAATTTATAACTTATGAATTGCTTATTTCCAGAATTTCCATTTAATATTTTCAAAATATGATTGACTGTGGGTAACTGAAATTGTGATAAGTAAAACCACATATTAGACTGACTATTCTATGTTCTATAGGAACTTAAATGGCTTCATCGCTTGTTACATTTTTTGCTTGTATACTTAGAAACAGATTTACTTAATGTTCTTATTCAGATAATCTGATTTCTACTTCTTTTTCTCAAAGTTGTATTTTAACAACCTAAAAATATTAGGTTAAAGAATTGTATCACTAATTATTTCTGTTGATTTATTCTTTATGTATGACAGTTCCTTTTAAACATCTGCTATTCTATTATTTGACACACAGACGTTCACATTGATTTTGGTTTTTGTTTATCGTTTTTCTGTATTTATTTGGAAGTTAACCACCTTTGATTTTTTAATGCCTTGATACCATATATTAACAAACCACTTTCTTTTTTACATAGTAGGTAGCCTAAGGTTTTTAAATTTTCATTCCTTTGTAAAAAATAGATAAATGTTATTTAGATATTTATATTCATATTTAATGTTATGCTTAGTTGGAATTAATGTTAGCATCAGTATTTTTAATGTGAAAATTTTTAAATTATGTTTTCCATATTGATCCACATTTGGTTTTTTTTTTTTTTTTATCTTTCAGGATATTTCCCAAGAAGACCTAAGTAACACCATGATTCCTGAGTTTGGAATATTTGGACACTATTTTCCTGTTGCCTTTGTACTTGAATCTTAGCCTTATTGGGAAAAGAAGATTTGGGGCTTATCCATTTCTCTTCGTCACTATATTGCTCATTACTCTGTAGCAGAATTTCTAGAACTTAATACTCTTGATGTTTTTGTTTGAATAACTCATTACTCTGTGCATTATAAAATGTATGGTAGCATCCCTGGATTCTACTTACTAAATGCCTGTGGCATCTACCAGCAGTGTGACAACCATAATGCCCTTAGATGTTGCCAAATGTCCTGGGGGGAGGTGCCACTGGTTAGACCATTACTCCTCTATTTCATAAAATCTGATATAGCTGAGGAAATCATGAATTCTTTAAGCTTTTTGAATTCTTAAGACTAATAGTGACTCTTAGTAATCACAAATTTTAAATTAAGCATTTTTTTATTTGTAACATGAATTTTATTAGGTTCAGGAAAATATAGAGAATGCATACTTTAGGAAGGGAAAGACAAATATCATATGATTAAAGAATTAATTTGATAAATAGGTATCAGGGTTGGGGATATAGCACAGTGGTAGCGTACTTACATAGCATGTGTGAAATAGTGGGTTCCATCATATTTCTTATGATATCATCTAAAATTTAATAAATATTAATAAATGTACCTGTACCTTCAACTTTATTTGTATTCAGTTCCATCTCTAGCTTGATCTGTCCATAACATATATCGTTATTGAAACATATGTTGTTTTTTTCACATATATATTTTCTTTGGTAATTTTTCTGGGTGATAAATATCTTCCTCAATGTTCCTCATCTCATTGCTAGATAATCTTGATTCTCTGAACAACCACAACAGCAAGATATTAGAAGAGATAAGTTTGATTATGCTGTAGTTTATCTAAGAAAGCAGTGCCTAATCAGGCTTAGAGACAAAGCCTGGGGAAGAACGTGCTTATTTTTCCTACTAAATATAAATACTGAAAACAGTTTAATAAAACAATACTTATAATTGTCCATTTTACACAAATAACCTCATTGTTTAGTTTATTAAATTTTCAGACGTTAATAGGTTTTGTGATTTATATATGAAATACTGCCCTATTCTTTAAAAATATGGAAACGTGAAATATATGAAAGAAGTGAAATAAAAATGACTTAGATTTTAGGAATAGCTATCTTTGAATCTGTTTAAAGATGTAAGAAGAATTCAATAAACATAGTATAATCTTTATATTTAGAAAGGTCTGTTTATTTCAAAGATTTATGTTTTATATTTCAGTGAAGGAGCCAAAGTTGGGTCTCTGATTAATAGAAATGATCTTCTCCCTACTCATTATTTTTTCTTTGTTTGTGTAACTTTATCCATCTTAATGACATTGTCATTGCCATAAAATGAATACAATACATAAAAAAGTACTTAATATTTATCATTGATATCCATAATATCCATTTTTAAATTACCAGTAGTCAATGTGCAAATCTAGATAATTAAACTCATTAAAAATATCCTTATTAGTTTCCCTTCCAATTTTGGGATGTAGCAACCAAGAGAACAAAGAATAATTTTACATAAAAATTAATGAGACACAAATAATTCATCTCTTTTTTTGCTTCAAGGACAAAATTTGCCATGGGATATTGAACAGAGCAATTTGTAGAGAGACATGAAGCCAATATTTTCTCATTAGCGTGAAATCTTTTAAATTTAAAACCAAATTTCAATCCATAGTTCCAATTATTCAGAACCTAAGTTTAAGTCAAGCTGCACAATGTGTGATGATTTGATCACTTGAGTGTTATTTACATGCTTGGTAGTAATGAAACTGGAATTATTTAGAAATATTCCAAGTAAATTGGGTTCTGAATTATTTAGAAAATATGAAAGACCTTATTTTGGCACATATCAGTGTTATTATTTTTTAACAAGTTGTAAATGGAACAGTAGAAAAATTAAAAATATAATTATAGTAAAGATTCAACTACAAAATCATTATCCTTTGTCTTATTTGTATAATTAGCCAATGAGATGGATGAAAGGTTAAAATACATGATTATATATTGCATACATATAGACACATATTTACATAAGTATTTACATGTGTTAAACTGCCAAATTTCAAACCAAGTCTACCTAACAGCTGTACTCTAGTTATTGTCCATACATCAACTGACTTTAGTTTTTTTTTAAGTTGGATGTATATTTTGTTTTTATTAGAGCTTAAAAGATAAACATAGTAGTTTGGTTCATCTTGAAAAACTCATGCATGTATGAAATTCAGTTTCAGTTTACACTGCTCCCTTTTCACCTCCTTCTTTACTCTCATGTCTTCTGTCACCTTTCCTGTTCTCCTTCCTCAACTCTACTAGAATTCCTTTCTCCTATTTATTTATATTTGATTGGTTCTTGTTATTTATACATAAAGCTGAAGTTCCCTGTGGTATAATCATGTGTGCACATATCATGTTTTTTTCACCGATTTGTTCTGCATTGCATCCTCTGTCCCAGCCCAGCATGCTTCCTCTTTATCTCCTTCTTCTGCATTAATAGTCTTTCTTTGATCTTCATGATGTCCTATCTTTACTTCCCCCTTTCATATATTTTGCTCTAGCTTCTGCATGTGAGAGAAAGCATTCAGCCTTTCAGCTTCTGAGTTAGGCTTATTTCACATTTACATTTACATCCATTTACTGGCAGATGTCAAAATTTCATTCTTCTTTATGGCTGAGTAGAATGCCACTGCATATCTATACCAACATTCTTAATCCATTAATCTATTGATAGGCACCTGAGTTGATGCCATAATTTAGCTATTGTGAATTGCGCTGCTATAAACATTGAGGTGACTGTATTGCTATATAATGTGGATTTTAAATCTTTTGGCAATACCCAGGAGTAGGATAGTTGGATCATATGGTGGTCCATCCCTAGTCTACAGTCCCAGCAACATACAAGTGTACCTTTCCCCCTACAGTCTTGCCAGTATTTTATTATTTTTCGTATTCCTGATCATTGCCATTCTGACTGGAGTAAGTTGAAATCTTAATATAGTTTTGATTTACATTTCCCTAATTCCTAGAGATGTTGAACATTTTTTCATATGTTTCTAAGCCATTTGTATTTCTTCTTTTGCAAAGTTTCTTTTTAGTTCTTTTGCTCATTTATTGATTTGGTTTTCTTTTTTCTGGTGTGAAGTTTTTTTGAGTTCTTTGTATGTTCTGGATGTTAATACACTATCAGGGGGCTGGAGCAGTGGCTCAGTGGTTTTGGTGCTTGCCTGGCAAGCACGAGGACCCGGGTTCAAACCCCAGCACCACGTACACAACTGAGTGTTGGAGCAACTAAGGCCATGTAAAAAACTAAATAAAGTTCTTTTTCTCTTTCTTTGTCTCTCTCACTGTCCCTCTCTCTTTAAAAAAAAATACACTGTCAGAAGAGTAGCTGACCAAGATTTTCTCCCATTCAGTAGGCTCTTTTCACAGTCTTAATTGTTTCCTTAGTTGTGCAGAAACTTTTTAGTTTTATGTCATCCCACTTATTGATTCTTGTTTTTATTTCTTATATTTCCGGGGTCTTGTTAAGGAAGTCAGTGCTAGTTCCTATATGATGGTTTATTAAACCTATGCTCCTGTCTACCAATTTCAAGTTTTCTGATCTAATTCCTAAGTCTTTGATCCATTTCGATTTGAGTTTCGTGAAGGGTGAGAGATACGATTCTAGTTTCATTTATCTACAAATAGTTATCCAGTTTTCCGAGGCACAGTTTATCTCTGTGTCTTCTATTTTGTTCCATTGATTTTCATGTTTGTTTTGCTGCCAATGCCATGCTGTAACTATTCTTATAGCTTTGTAGTATAATTTCAGAACAGGTAGTGTGATGCCATCTACTTTGCTTTGCATGTTTAGTATTGCTTTGGGTATTCTGGGTCTCTTATTCTTCCAAATGAATTTAAATTTTGTTTTTCCTAATTGTGTGAAGAATATCATTGGTATTTTGATTGGGGGTTGCATTGAATTTGTACATTGATTTTGGTAGTATAGCCATTTTGGCAATATAAATTCTGCCTATACAAGGACATGGGAAGATCTTCTTGTGGTTCTTAAGGTCTTCTTCAACATCTTTCTTCAGTGTCTTTTTGTTAGAGTGAGAAAGGGAGAGTGTGGGTTTTAATTTTTTTTTTCATCTGGTTTTTGTTTTTCCTCCACTTATTTGTGTATGTGGTGCTGGGGATTGATCTTAGGTCCTCACACATTCCAGAAAAACACTCTACTGCTGAGCCACCTCTCCAGCCCCCTCTACAGTGTTTTATATTTTCATTGTAGAGCGCTTTAATCTCCATGGTTAGATGAATTCCTAATTTTTTTTTTCTTGAGGTTATTGTGAAATGGATGGTTTTTCTGTTTTCTTCCTCAGCTGAAGCACTTGTTGGAGTTTAAGAAATCTATTAATTTATATGTATTGACCTTGTATTCTGCTACTTTGCTGAGAAAATTTATAAGCTTTAAAGTCTTCTGGTGGAGTTTTGTGGTCTTCTAGATATAGGAGCATGTCATTGGCAAACAGAGAGTTTGACCTCTTTTTCCTATTTGTATCCCTCACATTTTTCTCCCTTGGCTGATCACCGTGGCTAATGTTTTAAGAATTGTGTTATATAGAAGTGATGACAGTGGACAAACTTGTCTTACTTCTGATTTTAGAAGAAATTCTTTATTCAGTATGGTGTTGGTTTTGGGTTTGTCATTAAATGGCTTTTATGACATTAAGGTAAGTTTCTTCCATCTCTAGTTTCTCCAGCATTTTTAGCACGAATGGGTATTGAATTTTATCAAAAGCCTTTTCTGCATCTATTGAGATAATCATGTGATTCTTGTCCTTAATTCTGATTAAGTGGTGTATTATACTTCTTGATTTGTGTATGTTGAATCAACCTTATATCCCTGGAATGAATCCAACTTGATCATGGTGTATTATCTGTTTGATATGTTTTTCAATGTAGTTTGCTAATATTTTAAAAGGATTTTTACATTATGTTCATCAAATTATTGGTCTATTGTCTTCTTTCCTTGATACATCTTTGTCTGGTTTTTGGTATCAGGATTATACTAGCGTCATAAAATGTATTTGGGAGTTTTCCATATTTTTCAATTTCATGGAATAATTTAAGAAAGACTGGTGTTAGTTCTTCTGTAAAGATCTGGTAGAACTCAGCTGAAAATTCATCTTGTCCTGGTCTTTTTATTTTGTCGTAGAACTTTTCACTGCTATTTCAATTTTGTGCCTTGATATTAATCTGTTTAGGCTTTCTATATCTTCCTGGTTCAATTTGGCTGGTCACATGTGTCTAAAATTTGTGAATGTGTTCTAGATTTCCCAGATCATTGGAGAAGAAATTTCAAAGTACGTTCTGATAGTCCTTTGTATTTCAGAAGAGTCTGTGATGATATGTCCTGCTTCATCTTTAATCTTGGTTGGGTCTTCTCTCTTCTTTTTGTTTATTCGACTAAGCATTTAGCAAATTTACTTGTCTTTTCAAAGAACCAACCCTTTGTTGCATTATCTTCTTATTCCCTATTTTATTAATTTTAGCTCTAATCTTAATTTTTTTCTTTCTTCTACATATTTTGGAATTAATTTGTTCTTTTTCTACAGCCTTGAGATGAAGCATAAGCTTATTTATTTGGGATCTATTTTTAATATATACAGTGCTATAAATTTTCCTCTTAGAACTGCTTTAATGATGTCCCAGAGATTTTGATGGTATATCTCTGTTTTCTTTTGTTTCTAAGAATTTCTTGATTTCTTCTCTCAAAATCCATGTGTTTATTGCAGTTTCTAGTCTTTTTCTTGCTGTTGATTTCTAGTTTCCTTCAATTATGATCTGATAGTGTGCATGGGATAATAAAGACTTTTTTGTATTTGTTAAGATTTGCTTTGTGACCTAAGAATGTGATCCATGTGCTGCTGAGAAGAAAGTAAACTCAGCTATTTGGGGATGAAATATTCTGTAGAAGTATATTAGGTCTAATGATTTAGTATTGTTTAGGTTAGAAATATCTTCATTGATTTTTCTTTTAATGATCTGTCCATTGGTGATACCAGTACTTTAAAATCACCCAGTATTATTTTGGTGGGGTCTATGCAGGATTAATGTCATGGAGTAATTTTTAATGAAATTGGTTGTGCTGATATTGGGGGCATATTTACTGTCATTATATCTTCACGTCGGATTGTTCTCTTTATTAGGATATAGTGATTTCTTTACCTCTTCTGATTATTTTTTTACTTGAAATCTGCTTTGTCAGTTATTAGAACTCTTTCTTTTTTTTTTTTTTTGAGATCTGCATGCAAAGAATACTTTTTCCCATCCTTTTACCTTCTGTCTACAAGATGAAACTTGTAAACAGAATATAATTGAATCTTGCTTTTTGATTCATTCTGCTAATCTAAATCTTTTTTAAAATTCAGAAGTGGCTGTACAAATATTATTTGGCTTCTCAGGTGAGTAAAGTATAAGCTACATTGTTGATTCTTTCCCAGGTCCCTCCCTGTACCCTTTCTCTGTTTCCCTTTCCCCCTGCCTCCACATATCTGTTGCTGGATTATGTGTTTCTTTGACTTTGGTGAGTCCAGTGCATGCACTTGATTACCTTTCACCCAAACCTGAGTTTTGTTCTAGCCTCCACAAATGAGGGAAAACATTTGTCCCTTGAGTCTCTGGATTTGGCTAATTTCGCTCAGTATAGTTTCTTCCATTGCCATACATGTTTTCAAATGTTGCAACATTGTTGTTTCTAATAGCTGAGTAGAACTCCATAGTATGTACACACCACAGCTTTTGGATCCATTCATCCAGTGAAGAGCATTTGGGTTCTGGGGTTGTGACCTTTAACTTCCAGCATTAGTATAAATATGTGATTGTGGTTTCCTAATGTTTTGATTTTTTGCTATATTTGATGCTGTCTTTATTGTCATTTAATGGATTGCTCTTCTACTGATCTTCCTCTGTTTTGCAGCTTTGGGATTGTTTTTATTTCAGCTGTGTGCAATTTATCTTTGAGAACTTTTTGTAGGGCTGGCTTGGTGCTCACGAATTCATTAAGTTTATTCTTGTCATGGAAAGTTTCTATTGCCATCTTGAAACTGAAACTTAGCTTTGCTTGGTATAGTAACCTTGGTTGGCAGTTATTTTCTTGAGGAGCTTGGAGTATCTCATTGCAGGCCATCCTTGATTTTAGGGCCTGAATTATGAAATTATAATTGAGCCTTACTGGTTTGCCTCTAAATATGATCATATATTTCTCTCTTACAGCTTTCAACATTCTCTCAGCATTTTCTTTTAGGCATTTTGAATGATATGTTTTGGACGATTTCTCATTTGAATTGGTCTCTTCGGGATTTTGTAAGCCTCCTCCTGTATGTGGATGTCTATCTCATTTACAATATAGAAAGTTTTCTATAACTATCTTATTGAAAATATTCTTAATATCTTTAGTTTTTTCCTTTATGTTCTCTTCTATCCACGTTTTTCTCAGGTTTGATATTTTTAATGTTGTTCCAGAATTATTGTATATTCTGATCATATTTTATATTTTTCCCCTTTACTGACTTTTGTGAATTCAAAATCAAACACCGTGTTTTCAAGGCCCGAAGTTCTGTCTTCAGGGGCTAAAGTTCGATTTTCTGTGCAATCTATTGTGTTAAGGTGCTTTCAAATGAATTTTTAATTTGATTGACTATGTCTTTAATTTATAAGAGTTCTATTTTGTTTCTTTTCACTGTTTCAATTTGTTTATTGAATTGGTCTTTCATATTCTATATTTGTTCTCTCCTGAGATCTTCTTTTAATTAATTGAACATTTAAATGATCAGATGTTCATATTCTTTCTCTGAGATTTCATCTACATTAATAACAGTGTGATCCTTTTGGGGGGATTTTGAATTTGGGGGGAGATTTGTTTGCCTGTTTCCTTGTATTTTCAGAGATATTGAACTTGTACATCAATTGAGATGGTTTCCTTCCTTTCTTAAGTGTAAACTTTTTGTGTAATTATCTTATTTGATCTAGAATTTCCTCTGTTTTTGATATGTGAGAAGTGTGAAGAGGTGGGCCCTGAGGTCCCTTTGTGATTGCTCCTCCTTAAGTACTTGTTATTGGTTTGGGGCTTTGTCTCCTCAATTCTTTGAGTTGAAGTAATGTCAAGACTCAGGTGGGTTTAGGTTGTGTGTGAGATGAGAGTTTTTGTTGCTTGGTTGAGATGTGAATGTTTCTTAGTTTCAGAATTCTGTGATGTTGAAGTACTTCAGTCTCTTTCTAGACCTTCTTAGAGAGACAGGGGAGCTAGGAGTGGCACCGACATCGGCAACAGATGTAGTTTTAAGAGAACTATACAGAACTTTGACATCTATAACACTAATTGCTACTTACATAGGAGCAGTGGGATCAGCATTTAACAAAAAAACAAAAATCTGTGAAGTAGATCAGACATTCAGCAGTAGCTGTCTACTATGTTCAGTATATTTATAGTCTCAACAGTTTGAATGGGGTAGAAATTGCATAGTCTAATTGTTAGCCTGGATTTTTGTTTCTTCTATTCTTTGTATTAGAGTATAACTGAGGATTGAATGTCTTTAATTTCTGTGTGGGGCACTGCCTTTTGGTTGAATTTAGTTCAGCAGCTGAGTGTCTAACCTGCGACCTGGCAGTGTCACTGTAGATTCCCAGCACTTTACAGAACAGGGTAAAGCAAACAATATTAACAACCAATGCAAATACCGCACAGCATTAAATAAATACCCAGTTCTTACTACGCCATCCACACATTAATTACCACAAAATAACAGGAATGGTGGGGTCAGCAATTGTCAACAGTAAAAACAAAAACAATGAGCTAGGTCTGGCTTTAAAGTAAACATCAGGTGTCAACTCTGTCATCCACAGCAGTAATAATTGCATTAGCATTGATACTAGGGGCAGGAGTTATATAAACCAATTAGCTCTAAAACATAGTAAAATGCAGTTAATTAGGAGAAAAGAAAATGTACTAGGAAGGTAGAAAAGAGTTTAAAATTTCAACAAGTGAAAAGAGAATACAGAAGGGATGTAGTGGGTGGTGGTTAAAAGAAAGGAGGAGGAAAAAGTAGGAGGAACAAAGTAAAGGAAGAGAGAACAACAGAATTTGGGTATTGGCAGAAGATAAGAGAGAAAGAGAACCAAGAGAATTTTTATATGTATATATATTTCTGAACCAATTGGCACCACAAGCCTTCACATGCATGCTTATGCACTGTTATGGTTTGAATGTGAGGTGTCCCCCAAAAGCTAGTATATGACAATGTGAAGGCTAAGGTGAAAAAAATCAGGTTGTAGGAGTTTTGATCCAATCAATGAGTTAATCCCTTTATAGGGATTAATTGGCAACTGTAGGCTGGTACGCTGTGGCTGGAGGAGGAGGGTCATTGGAGGCATGCCTTTGGGGTATATATTCTGTATCTGGCATGGAGCTTCGCTGCTCTGCTCTGCTTCCCAACGTGATGCCTTAAACTCTCTGGAGCTATGCCTGCCATCTCCTTGAGCCCTGAGGAATGGAGCCGGCCTTCCCTGGACCTAAAATAAACTTTTCCTTCTAAAATTTGTTCTTGTCATGTCCTTGGGTCACAGCAGTGAAAAAGCTGACTAAAAGCTGACTAAAATGTGTACATGCACACCCACACACGTGTGCATGCATGCACATATGAAGAAAAATTATTCTTTTTTATACCAGGGATTATACCCAGGGTTGCTTTATCTGGTTTTTTTTTTTTTTTTTTTTTTTTTTTTTTTTTTTTTTTTTGAGATGGGTCCTTGCTAAATTGCTTAAGACCTTCCTAATTTTCTGAGACTGGCCTCAAACTTACATTCCTCCCACCTCAGCCTCCCAATTCACTGGAATTAGAGGCATGGGCCACCACTCTCAACTAAGAAAATGATTCTTAATGAAAAATGAAGGAATCATCTCCACTGAGGTGGTCAAAATAGTTGACCAGAATGGATGGTCACTCTCTATGCCCAACTTTCTTTTGTTCCATTTCATCTTGAGCTATGTGCTAAGAGAGCAAGGGCTAGGAGTTAAATAATTCTGCTTTTTGTATTGATCTCCAAGCTGCCAGTTGGAGTGATCTAAGACTGAAATTGTTTGAAATAAGTCTCAGCTTCCCTTCTCACCAGTATGAGGTAGAATGGATTAGGAAGTGTTGTCAGTTGGTGTTTTGCCCATACATACAAGATTAGTGCATTCCTGGGGTGGGGCTGCTATAGTTTTATGTGTGGAGTTCTTGTGGGTGGTTTTTAAGTCTAATAAGGACTCAGGGGCTTTGTTGGGTGATATCTAGGGCCTGGCTGTTGTTGATCTCAGATGGAAGTCTGGCTCTCAGGAGTCTCCCAAAAATTCCACTTGTAAGGAAGGGAGCCAATCCTCTACACCCTCTGTTGCCCATGAGTAGAGTCTTTCCCAGTTTAGTCCATGATTGTGTTCAGATTCCTGACCTGATTGCTCTGGTCATGTGTGCTGCCATACTTAAATGAGAAGGGAGCAGTACTATTCTTTACGTTTCCCGTTTGAGTCACCCTGGGTACAGTCTTCTCTGCGTCTGTGTTACTCCCATTCTGTAAGATACACCCTAGGCCACACAGCAGGTAATCTCTGGTACTGCAGGTCAGTCAGTGTTTGCTGTGATCTCCCTCCTGGCTCTCACAGCAACAGCTACACTGTGGCTGCTTCAAGACAGCTCCACAGCCAATTTAGAAACCGAAAGTCCTTCAAGCACCACTGCACAGTGTAGCTTCTGGATCAGCTAAGTTCAGGCCTCTTTTCTGGCCTCATGTTTTTCAGGACCAAATCTGTATTTCTCAGTGTTCTCCCTCTCCTTGTGGTGAACCAGACTGCTATTGCTGCCAGCTACCACTATCAGTGCCACACCCAGCTTGGCTCCAATGTACTCTTCCTTCTTTGCTTATGGAACCTAAATTTCTGATTCTCTGAGACACTGTGAAAGCCCAATGTTTAATTTTAGTGGAATCCTTCTTCA
Source organism: Aplodontia rufa (assembly GCA_004027875.1). Lineage (NCBI taxonomy): Eukaryota > Metazoa > Chordata > Mammalia > Rodentia > Aplodontiidae > Aplodontia > Aplodontia rufa. The sequence goes on along the minus strand of PVKS010021874.1, from coordinate 8,141 downwards.
TCCACCTCAGTGCAAAGTAGTACTCCCTCTGCTTAAAACCCAGACTGTTGAACAACTGGGAAGGCAGCCTTCCTCTGCTTCACCATCTTGAATCTCTGACTCTAGCTTTCAAAACAAAATTAATATTGAGAAGAATAACTATTGGAACTTTGTGATATTTTCTTAAGCCTTTGATTGACTTCCAAAGTAACAGATCTTTTTACAGACAAACAAATATTTGGGTTTAATGTTACCTGCTCATTCTTAGAAGTATGGTAATTAAAAGGAGAAATATTTGGGAACATAGCTAACAGCTTTGGTGTACATGTGAATATCCATACCCAATAATTCACACAGGGACCCCAACCTGTTATGATGAAAGTTTTACCTCTTAGGAGATTGTGAATACTTTGAAGACACAGGTTGAGTAATATATTCAAAAGAAGCACAAAATACTTAAAACGTGAGGAGGAGAGATGTTAAAATACAGTAGTAGCATTAATGTATAAGCAAGAACAATGCAAATAATTTTCTTCATAAAGAATTTTTATGTTTGCAGTTGTATTCAACTATGCTACATATTTTACCCTTTTTGGGAAAATTAAGAAAAAAATTGTCAAGATTTGTGTTCAGAGATGAACAGGCATTTATGGTGATAAGGTTATCAAATAACCACACTGTATCAGACATTTTAAGTTTTCAACTGCACAATGTGTTTTTGTGGTTTGAAGCAATATGGGGTATATTATTTTCCGCTTGAAAAAATATCAAAGATATTGAGACAGTTTTAGGAGAGATAGTAAAATGGCTAGGTAGTCAGGACCCTGGGCCCCACTCAACCATACCTAGAAGCTGGCCACTAGAGAGCCATTAATGATTATGCTCAGGGCCTTCATATGCAAATGACCATGAGGCTCACCTGTGGGAGCAACTCCTTTATCCCAGAGGGAGAAAAGCTAAGAAGTGGAGGTGGACACAGATGAGAACTTGGAAAGAATTGCTACCTGTTTTGCACAGATTTTAACCAATGATGCAGATGCATTTCTCAATGCCTGCTTTGCATGAATGTTAATTATGCTCTTACCCCAAATCAATATAACCCCTGGCCTAACCTGCATTAGATGGTGTCAGGTACCCCTCTGCTTTGAGGAGTCTCTGCTCTCCTTCCTTAAATAAATCCTACTCCTTTTTACTCCTCCTTTTATGGTTGTCCATGGATTTTATTCTTCAAATTCGTGAGACAGGAACCTAGAAGATTGGCTCTGAATTCCCCCTGGGGTGAATTTCCATCACACCAAGAGCTGCAACACCCAGTTTTCAGCTGAGGAGCTGCTAATAGTATTTCAGCTGCAGAAACCTGCAGCCAGCCCAAATTCCCAGTTTTAACTGGGAATGGCTGCAAACACTAGAAGGGGGTTATTTTGGCTGGTGGAATCTGTAGTCAGCCCAGACTCCATTTGCCAGTGGGAGCAGAGAATCTGGCCTCATCTTCAAAACCCCACATCAGTATAATTTGTATGTACAATTAACACAATTAAACAAGGAAATAGTTGACATAAACCTATTGATGAAGGTTAAAAAGAACTCAGGAACTATATACAAAAATAACATAGAGATAGAAATAGATATAGATATATAATTGTAATAACATTGAGATAGAAAAAGTTAGGCAGTCAGAGTAGATAGAATGTTTGAGTAGGTCGGGAGGAGACTGGTTTCTCTTTTGATATTCCCTTTGATATGTCAATGACGCCAAAAGGCAAACACTCCCTGCCGCTAGAGGAGGAACCACTTCCTTCCCTGGCCCCTAAGTGCAAAAACAAAGACATACCTCTAAGAGCAAAGGCAGGGAGATAAGGACCAAATGAAGAAAGATAGCATATATAAGGGACAAACTCAACCCCAGGATGAGCCCTTTGCTCCCTTCCCCACCTGAGGGAAGTCTGCCCTGTTCTCTCTCTTCTTAAATAAACTCTGTTTACTCTGCTTGCCTCGGTGTCCCTCGGTTTCATTCTTCGACTCCGAGAGGACA
>PVKS010021873.1:0-34559 GCA_004027875.1 Aplodontia rufa | reverse complement strand
AGTAGTGTTTTGGCTAGTCTGGGTCTCCTGTTGTTCCATATGAACTTGAGAATTGCTTTATCTATATCTCTGAAAAATGCCATAGGTATCCTGATGGGGATTGCGTTGAATCTGTAAAGGGCTTTGGGTAGAATGGCCATCTTTATTATATTGATTCTGCCTAACCATGAGCATGGAATGTTTTTCCATCTGCTCAGGTTTTCTGTAATTTCTTTTTTAGTGTTTGATAATTTTCTATGAATAGGTCTTTAATATCCTTTGTAAGGTTAATGCCCAAGTATTTCATTCTTTTGGAAGTGATGTTTATCACCCTTTATGTATATAAAAAAAACTGCATTAAAAGAAAAGGTTATACAGTTTATTGTTTACTTTGGAATTTTTTTTCTCTTTCTTCTTTTTCTGGTGCCAGGGATCAAACCCACAGCCTTGTGCCTGCTAGAGCACTCTACCACTGAGATACACCCTGCATTCCTACTTTGCTGTGTTTCTCAGTGCTTTCCCTATGTTTGCTTTCTATTTTGGACATTCTCTTCAATTGTCAGATATCACCCACAGTATTATCTAATCAGAATAGACTCTTCAGAAATAAAATTCATTTTGATTTACAGCATGATTCTGACTCAAAACTGATCAAATTGTTAAAAGAGTCAAATATCCTATAGAAGAAAAATCTCATGGTACCCCTATTTTCTGTAGCAACATAGGCCTCAATAATCCACTTGGTAATTTTTGTGTGTATCTGAAAACATTTGTTATAAACACTGCTTTCTCTATGTCTAAGTCAGGTTCAAATGTTGATTAAATTTGCTAGTGCATCAGCCACAACAAAATTCAGTGTTTAAGATTAGACGTCTTTCAAGAAAAACCAGATTTTTTTGGTTTCTGATCATCAGAGGCTTACTCCTAACTAGGAACAGGAAGAGAAAATGGAGAGAAATCCAACATTTATCGCCTACCCCTATTTTGTGCATTGTTAGGAATTCTGTATACTTAATCCTTACAAAAACTGTATAAAGTAAATCTCTGTCCTATATCTATTAAATTCTGTCAATTCTTTCTCCTGATAGCTGCCTGATAGTCAATGCATATTGGTAATAAATATTTATTTTTCTTATCTAACAAGCAATATACAGGAAGGTACCATAGGATAGTATGGCTGTTCTAGGAGGCTGACAAGGCTCTGCAAAGGCATCTGGGGGGTAAATATAATGGGGTGTAATGATGCTGTTAGAAAAAAAGTAATGTTAATGATGAAGTGGAGAATTGATACTTACAGAATTTCTCTGTTCCAGTTACCATCCTTTATTCATCTTAGTCAATATCCTCTTGTGCCTGCATGCTTGATATTTTCTTGTAAATGGTCATTTCGACTCAACTCCAGTCCACTCTTCCTAGTTTAGCCAGAGAGACAGATCTTCCTTGAACACAATGAGGAGCATGTCACTCACTTGCTTGAAGCACTTCCATGGTCTTCATTTGTTCTTAAAATGAAGTTCAAAGTACTCAAAATGGCATTCAAAGGGCTTCAGGATTTGGTCCTTATTATATCTCTGTTCTCCATGTCACAATCATGTTTTAATCAGAGCTCATTTATACTTTCTTTCCTTTGTCTCTTTCATTTGTCAGCCTGTATATAGTGTTCTATGGTGACACCCTCAAATGTCTTCAGGCAATTGAATGGAGCAGCTTAGGAGTTTGCACAAGCATGTTCTCTTCCAAACACAAACAAATCTGTTTGTTCTTATCTTGAAACTTTTAGTCTTATTCATCTATCTGTTATTCCTGCTGTTGAGAGGCACAGCATGTAAGTGGTTGTCTTCTAGAACTTTTTGAGAAAAGTAACAGAATATATACAATGGTAATGATTTCAGTACATTCAATGGTAATGTATTTCAGGATTCATAATAGAGGAAATAGGTAATTGAGAGCTAGAGGGCTTTTCAACTGCAGCCAATTTTTTTCAAATCTTTTAAATGTTACAAGAGAAGCTAGAATTATAAACTGTGCAAGGTGACACACACTGGTAATTCCAGCTACTCCGGAAGATGAAGCAAGAGGATCACATGTTGAAGACCAGCCTGGGCAACTTAATGGGATTCAATCTCAAAAAAGAAAAATAAGAGGCATGAAGGGATGAAGTTAGGGGGAAGGGCGAGAGAGAGAGAGAGAGGGAGAAAGAGAGAGAAGAGTAGTAGAATTTTAGGATTTTTGGACAGTTCCAGAAGATAGCAGAATCAAGCTAGCCAGTATTACCTTGCCTCTGCAGGACCCCCAAAAGAAGCAGCAGATGAGGGCAAAGGGAGACCATAGATCCAAAAGGTGCAACAAAATGAGGTTCCAGGAACAAGCAGCTTTCTGGAAGAAGGTGGTTATCAGAGGGGTGGTGTTTTACCCAATCCATTGACCTGCAAAGAAGAAGCACCTGAAGACCTGTCTTACTTCCCCACAGGGGACCTCAACTCAGAGATGCAGAACAAGTTCTTCAAACATGAATAATCAAACCAGAAAAGGTTCACCTTAAGCCCACAATTCCCCTACCAAGGACAAGAAATGGGATGAAAACCAAGAAAAAATTATCAACGATAAGATCACTAAAATGAACAATGAATTAAAATAAGATTTAATGAAGGGACAAAGGAAGAAAACTCAAGAGATGAAAAGCTCTATTATCAAAGATATAGACATGGAAAAAGGAAGTAACAGCACTAAAATCTTCAGTCAATCACATCAGAGGAATGATGGAAGAACTTAACAATAGACTAACTTCTTTAGAAAACAGAACCTCAAATTTTGAAGAACGATCTTCTAACAATGAGGATAGGCTGAGTAAATTTGAATACACAGATGACAAAAAAGAAAAAAATCTCACAGAGCATGAGCAGAATTTTCAAAACGTCTGGAACAAAATCAGAAAAAACAATTAAGAGTAATTGGGATACAAGAAGGAATTCATACACAATGAATGTCATAAAGAAAATTGTCAATGAAATAAAAGAAAAATTTTCCCATATTAAAATAGAATCAGATATGCTCATCCAGGAAGCATATAGGATACCCAATAGGCCAAATCAAAGGAGAAGCTCACCAAGACACATTATATTCAAAATGTATAACAGGGAAATCAAGGAAAGAATATTAAAAGCTACAAGAAGAAGCACCAAATCACATTTAGAGGTAGATCAATAAGGATCACCTCTGACTTTTCAACTCAGACCCCACAGGCAAGAACATCCAGGTAGGAGATCTTTCAATCTCTGAATGACCACAACATGCACTCAAGAATACTATATCCAGCAAAATCAGGTTCAAATTTTATGGGAAAATAAGAATATTTCATGATAAGATCAAACTTGTAACATTCTTGAGCAGAAGACCAGTGTAACAAAAAATTCTCGAAGATAAACTCCAGATAGAAGAACAAGCAAATACTCAAAACCCACAAACAAAGGAAATTCAATAAAAGTACATGGTATCAAAAGGCAACCAAGACAGGACAAAGCTTACTAATAAAACGTGATTTCATTTCAGTTTAATGGCATCCTACTCATTTATTCTTGGCTTTAATTCTTGTGTTATGGGAGTCTTGTTAAGGAAGGGGGTGCCTATATCGATGTGGTGGAGTGTTGATCCTAGTTTTTCTTCTAGCAATTGAACATTTGCTGGTTTAGTTTCTAACTCTTTGATCCATTTTTTATTTGATTTTTGTGCAGGGTGAGATATAAAGATCTAATTTCAATTGTCTGCATGTGACTCTCCAATTTGTCCATCACTATTTGTTGAAGAGGATGTTGTTCTTCCACACTATATTTTTGCCCCCTTTGTCAAATATCAGATGGTTAAAGATTTGTGGGTTTGTCTCTGTACCTTCTGATTTGTTTCATTGGTCTTTATGTCTGTTTTGATATCAATGTCATGCTATTTTTGTTACTATAGCCCTATAGTATAATTTCAGGTCAGGTATTCTGACACCTCCTGCTTTCTCTTTTATGCTTAGTAATGTTTTCACTATTCTGGCTTTCCTGTTATTCCAAATGAATTTGAGAATTGCTTTTTCTATATCCGTAAGGAATGTCACTGGTATCTTGATGGGGATTGCATTGAATCTGCACAGGGCTTTCTACAGAATCGCCATTTTAATTATATTGATTCTGCCTAACTAAGAACATGTAATGTTCTTCCATCTACTCAGGTCTTCTACAATTTCTTTTTTAATGTTTGATAGTTTTCATGGTTGAGATCCTTTATATCCTTTGTTAGATTAATGCCCAAGTATTTTATTCTTTTCGAGGTTATTGTGAATGGGATGGGTTTCTTGATTTCTTCTTCAACAGAATTGCTGCTGGAGTATAGGAAAGCTATTGATTTGTGAGTGTTGATTTTGTAACCAGCCACTTTGCTAAATTCATTTATAAGCTCTAGAAGTCTTCTGATAGAGCTTTTTGGGTCTTCTAGGTATAGGATCATGTCATCAGCAAATAAATATACCTTGACTTCCTCTTTTCCTACTTGAATTCCTTTGATTTCCTTCTACTGTCTGATAGCTCTGGCTAGGGTTTCAAAGACTATATTGAATAAGAGTGGTGAGAGTGGACAGCCTTGACTTGTTCCTGCACTTAGTGGGAATGATTTCAGTCTTTCTCCATTAAGTATAATGTTGGCTATGGGTTTGTTATAAATAGCTCTTACAAAATTAAAATATCTTCCTTTGATCCCTATCTTCTCTAGAGTATTGAGAATAAATGGGTGTTGAATTTTATCGAAGGCTTTGTGCATCAATTGAGAAGATCATATGATTTTTATCTTTAATTCTGTTTAAGTGATAAATTACATTTATTGATTTGCATATGTTAAACCAGCTTTGTATTCCTGAAATGAAGCCCACTTGATTGTGATGTATTATCTTTTTAATGTGTTTTTGGATGTGGTTTGCTGAGATTTTATTAAGGATTTTTGCATCTATGTTCATCAGGGAAATTGGTCTGTAGTTTTCTTTTCTTGATGTGTCTTTGTTGGGTTTTCATATCAGGGTTATATTTGCTTCACAGAAAGTATTTGGGAGGGTTACGAACCTTTCAATTCATGAAAGCATTCTTAAGGGGTAAATTTATAGTACTGAGTGCCTACATTAAAAATCAGGGGAGACCCCAATTAAATAAGCTCATTCTCCACATCAAATCCCTAGAAAAGGAAAAACAATGTAATCCCAAACCAAGGAGAAGTCAGGAAATAATAAAGATCAGAGTTCCAAATCAATATATTGAAAACAAACAAACAATAGAAAGAATCAATAAAACAAAGAGCTATGTCTTTGAAAAACTAAGTAAAATAAGTAAAATTGACCAACCCCTAGTCAAGTTCACTAAAAGAAGAAAGGAAATGAAGCAAATCAACAAAATCACCAATGGAAAGGGAGCAATCACTACTGACCTCACAGAAATCCAACAGGTTATCCAAATCTATTTTAAAATACTATACTCCTCTAAATCAGATAATCTGTAAGACATGGACAAATTTCCATACACATACAACATTCCTAAATTGATGCAGGATGATATTGAAAGCCTGTACAGCTCAATAATAGGCTCTGAAATCAATACAGCAATTGAAAGCCTTCCAAAGAAGAAAAACCCAGGGCCTGATGGATTCCCCACTGAATTTTACCATATCTGTAAGATGAGGAGCTAACACCTCTCCTTATTAAGCTATTCCAAGAAATTGAAAAGAGGGAACTTTCCCAAACACTTTTCATGAGGCAACCATAACTGATATCAAAACCCAACAAAGACACATCAGAAAAAGAAAACTACAGACTGATATCCCTGATGAACATAATCACCAAAATCCTCAATAAAGTTCTACCAAAGAGCATTCAAAAACACATTAAGACAATAATAACTCAATATGACTATGTGAGCTTCATTCCAAGGATACCAGGCTGGTTCAACATATGCTAATTAATAAATGTGATTCATCTATTAAAGAGAATTATTGACAAAAACCACACCATCATCTCAATTGATGCAGAAAAGGACTTCAATAAAATCCAGCACCCATTTATGCTCAAAATTGTAGAGAAGATAGAGATCAAAGGAAAATATATGAGAAACCCACAACTAGTACAATACTAAATTGAGAAGAGCCGAAAGCACTTCCACTAAACTTGGGAACAAGACAAAACTGCCCACTGTCACCACTTTTATTTAATATAGTCCTTGAGACCCTACCTAGAACAATCAGGCAAGAGAAGGAAATCAAAAGGATAAGAATAGGAAGAGAAGAAGTCAAACTATCTTTTTTTTGCTGACAACATGATCCTATATCTGGAAGGCCCAATAAACTTCACAATAAAACTGTTTGAGCTGATAAACAGATTTAGCCAAGTGGCAGGTTACAAGATCAAACCCATAAATAAAAAGCTTTCCTATATGCTAACAATAATATGGCAGAAGAAGAAATCAGGAAATCAGTCCCATTCATAAAATCCTCAAAAAGAATAAAATACTTGGGAATCTAACAAGGGAAGTAAAAGACCTCTCAAATGGAAATTATGGAGCATTGAAGAAAGAAATTGAAGAAGACCTGAAAAAGATGGCAAGACATTCCCACATTCTTGTTTAGGCAGAATTAATATAATTAAAATGGCCATATTGCCAAAAGCACTATATAGATTCATTGCAATCCCCATCAAGATAGCAATGTAATTTACAGATATAGAAAAAGCAATTCTCAAATTGATTTGGAATAACAAGAAACCCAGAATAGCCAAAATATTACTAAGCAATAAAGACAAAACAGGAGGTTTCACAATACCAGATGTAAAATTATATTTTAGAGCTGCAGTAACAAAACAGAGTGTGTTATTGGTATCAAAATAGGCATGAAGACCAATGGGATAGAATAGAAGAATCTGAGACAAAACCACTTATCTTTAAACATCTGATGTTTAACAAAGGGGGTCAAAATATAACCTGGAGGAAAGACAGCCTATTCAAAAAACTGCACAGCCAGTTACAGAAAGTTGAAAATAGATCCTTATCTCTCACCTTGCACAAAAGTCAAATCAAAATGGATTAAGGATCTAGGAATTAAACCAACTACCATACAACTGCCAAAAGAAAAATTAGGAGCAACACTCCACAATATGGGAGTAGGCCATTATTTTCTCAACAGGACTCCCAAAGTGAAAAAATTAAAGTCAAGAATCAATGAATGGAATACCATTAAACTAAAAAGCTTTTGCTCAGCCAAGGAATTGGTCAAAACTGTCAACAGAACACCTATATAATGGTAGAAAATCATGGTCTGTGATTCCTCCAACAGGGACTAGTATCCAAAATTTACAAAGAACTCGAAAAGTTAATATAAAAAATGAAAACAATCCAATCCATCAATGAGCCACAAAGATAAGCAGAAACTTCTCAACAGAGTAATTTGAGCAAGTCGATGAATACATGAGAAAGTGTTCTAAATCACTAGTAATCAGAGAAATGCAAATCAAAACTACAGTTAGATTTCACCTCACTCTAGTCAGATAGAATGAGATTACTAATTAAACTACTAATCATTTAATCTGTTTCAAAATTTTATTATAGATTTTCAGTTAAATACTGAATATGAGGAACTGAAGAGTACAGTTGCAACCAACTTTTGTTTTCACAAGTTCGAATAGAACAAGGCCTGGCTCAGAAAGGACTACAGTAAATAGGTCTCAAGAGCTTCTCTTAATGAGGGGCTGATATTGGGATCAGCAGAGGTCACACATTGAATTAAAATATAGTATCATGAAATCCACCCAACCCAGGGCCTATAAAAAGAAGCCCACAAAGTAACCCTCACTTAAAAGAAGAAATCAGAATAATACTGAAAGATGGGTAGAGATACAAATGATATGAAAAAATATGGGATAAAATCCCCCTAAACTACCCATAATTCCTCAACAATATCATCGATGACAGCATGGTGGAAGAAATGTCTGAGAAGGGATTTAGAAAATTCATAATTAAATTGTTCTATAAACTCAATGATTATGTAAGGAAGAAATAAAAGAGAAAATACAGAAAGTGAAAATAGGGAAAGTGAAATACTACTTCAATAAAGAGATAGAGATCCTGAAAAAGAATTGAATGGAAATTGTCAAAATGAAGGACTCAATAAAGCAAATTAAGAATTCAATGGAAATCATTACCAAGAGATTAGACCACTTTGAAGAAATATTTTCAGTCCACAAAAACATAGTATAAAATTTTATTTTTAAAGAGAGAGGAATAGTGAGTGAGTGACAGAAAGAGAAAAACAGAATCAAATTTTATTTAGTTTTTCATGTAGCTTTCATTGCTCTGACACTTGGTTGTGTACGTGGTGCTAGGGTTTGAACCCATATCCTTGTGCATCTAAGCCACTGCACAAGCCCCAAAGTATATAATCTTGAAAATAAAGTAGACCATAGAGGAAAGATGTTAAGAGATCACGGACAGAATATTCAAGAAATCTGGGATAACATCAAGAGACCAAATTTGAGAGTCATTAAGGGTGGAGGAAGGCTCAGAGGCACAAACTAATGGACTGCACAATCTTTTCAATGAAGCAATATCAGAAAAATTTCCAGACTTTAAGAGTGAAATGAACACTCAAATCTAGGAGGCATATGGAACTCCAAATGTATGAAATCACAACAGATCTGTTCCCAGGCACATTATTATGAAAATGCCTAACATACAGAACAAGGACAGAATCTTAAAAGCTGAAAGAGAGAAGTTACAAATCATATTTAGAGGAAAACCAATCTGAATTGCAACTGACTTCTCAACCCAGAACCTAAAAGCAATGAAGCCTTGGAATAATATATACAAAGCTCTGGAAAAAAATGGATGCCAACCAAGAATACTATACACAGTAAAATTAAGCCTCAAATTTGAAGATGAAATAAAAACTTTCCACAATAAATAACAGCTAAAATAATTCATAACTAGAAAGCTTGCACTATAAAATATACTCAATAAAATATTTCATGAAGGATAAATGAAAAATAAAAATGAAAACTAACATAAGGAAATATTACAGTAGAATAATAATCATTCAAAGAGAATCAACACCATTTTAAATACTAGAAATAAATCAAAATGGCAGGAAATTAAAATTCTCTCTTAATAATATCATTGAATGTAAATGGTCTAAATTCTTCAATCAAAATACATAGGCTGGATAGATAGGAATAAAAGAATAAGACCCAAGGCAGGAGAAGGGGAAATGCTGGAACTGAGATAAAGCAAGGTACATTCTAAGCAGTTATAAAAGTCTCCATATATACTACAGTCATATATATATATATATATATATATATATATATATATATATATATATATATTAAAATGCTCTTCATAGGTATAAGAATCATGTCACTGTATTTGATTTTTTTAGGAACAATATAGGACCCAGAGGAAAGTCAAGGGATTGGGGGATGGGAGGAGGAAGGCAGAGGGGTATGGTGGGGATACTGAACAAATTGTATTTTTTTTGTGTGTGCATCTAGGAATATGCAACAACTAATCCCATCATCATGTAGAACTATAATGCACTAATAAAACAAAACAAAGCAAAACAAGACCCAACCATATGCTGCCTGCAAGAGATAACAACTCACAGGCAAAGACATCCAAAGGTTGAATTGTAGGGTTTTGTTTCTTTGTTTTTTTGTTTTTTGTAATGGGGATTGATTTCAGGGGTGCTTTACCACTGAGCTACATCCCCAGTCCACAGAGCCTTACTAAGTTGCTGAAAGTTTGCTAAATTGCTGAGGCTGGCCTCAAATTTGCAATCTTCCTGCTTCAGCCTCAAAAGTCTGTGGGATTATAGGCACATGTCCCTGTGCCTGGTGCTTTACATGTTTTAAATGTATTTTGATTTTTAAATGTGAGCCAACTTTGTGGGTAAAAAAGGGTCTCTCAATGAAATCCAGATTATCAGCTACCAGTTTGCAATCTTCTCTGTTTCATTCAATTCACACTAACCCTTGTTCTTCTGCTTTTTGTTGGTCTAACTTCTCATTTTGCAGATAATATTTTACACAGCATTTATTCCAGGAGTCTTCTCAGATCTGGGTTAATTTCCTCTCTAGTGTGCTCCAGCAGTGGCCTGCTCTACATGCACCAACATGGGACTGATTCCCCAGTACACTTGGAATTTCAAGTGAAGACTGGGATCATTTGTCTTAATTGCTTATGCATTTATTCAACAAGTATTTATTGAGCCCCTCTGTGCTCTAGAGATTCAACAATTAAGAAAATAGAAAAATTGTCAAGCACGGTGGCACATGCTGTAATCCCAATGATTTGGGAGGTCTAGGCAGTAGGGTTGCAAGTTCAAAGCCAGCCTCAGCAACTTAGCGAGACCCTGTCTCAAAAGACTGGGGATGAAACTAAGCAGTAAACTGCTGTAGGTTCAGTGTCCAATATCAAAAGAAAAAGAAATGAAAGTAGAATAGCTCCATCATGGAGCTTGGAGACAGATAAGAAACTGGAGAAATAAATTAAATGCCTAGAGACCCTGTCTAAATTTAAAAATTTCTTTTTTAAAAGGTGGTAACCTGTTTTATGGTAGGTTCTTTATCCAAATGCTAATCCATCGCTCAGAACAAGCTTAGTTGTACTTAATGAAAAAAAAAAGCAATAACAGATCTTTTAGACTTTTTTCTCTCCACTCCCCACAAACCCTTGCTAACCTCCTCCCCTTCTTTGTGATTTCTTTTTGTTTTATTTTCTTTTTGGAGTATTGGGAGTTGAACCCAGGGCCTTATGCATGCTAGGCAAGTGCTGAAGCACTTATGCATGCTAGGCTGCATCCTCAGCCATTTTTAAAATTTTATTTTGAGACAGGGTCTCACTAAGTTTCCCAGGGTGACCTTGAATTTATGATCCTCCTACCCCAGCCTCCTAAATAGCTGGAATTATAGTTGTGTACCACCATGCCCAGATCCATGAAAGTTTAATACTACATATATACTGCATATCTGTTTATATGCGAAGACCCTATGAAGGGCCATAGATTATCACATATTTTTCCACAGACAGAGAATAAATTTTCATTCCTTTGCTACATTGCCTCACTGAGAATGCATGAGTTAGATTGTCTGATATTGCAATTATCCCTGAATACCAGTGGCAAAAGCAACAAACGGAGCTGGGGCCTGGCACTCAGGGTGATGGTCAGTATCTGCACCACTGCTGACCTCCAGACTTCGGAAGGAGCATGGTAAGACACAAAGGACCATCCACAGCTTCTGAAGTTGCTGCTCAGAAATGACCCCTACTGCTTTTATTTACATTTCATTAGCAATAAGGTTTGCTTTCCGGGAAGTCAGGGTAGGTGGGATAGGAAGTATAATCCTATCATGTGGCTAGGAGAAAAGATGGCAATTTGTGAAGAGCAATAATGACCGCCATAGTTACCCGCCCCCAAAACTCTGGGACAGGGGAGGAAGAGGAAATCAATGCTTAGAGAATCAAATTAATTTCCCAAAGTCTGCAGTTGCCAAACTTGGACTAGGTAACTGGTTTTTCTCTGGTTATCTTCTCCTGTCTCTGGGGCTTAACCCAGCCCACCATGATGTCTTTGATTCAAAGATGCCCCTAGAGGACTTCAGGTCCATTTTCCTAGAACTGAGAAAGCTACAAGGTCCCTGTGAGAAGCCTGAGGGGAGAGGGGGAGCCAGTTCTAAAAGAAGAGTTTTTTACCTCGTCAAAGTTTCAGACTGTGGATTCTGGCAGAGTTGGTGATGATTTTGCTGTCAAATATCTCTGCAAAAGGGTTACACATGGGGTCCTCCAGCATTCCACCTGGAAGGAACATGTGTTAATACAATCATTCGCTGAGATCGGATGGAGGTAGGAAACAACATGTCAAAAATTTTAGGAATCAATCTGAGAAATAATCTGGTTTAACCCTATGTTTGGACAAATAAGAGGATAGTGACTCAGAGTCCCACATTGCCCAATGGGAGAGAAATTCACCCCAGGGTCTTTACCTGCCTGTATCATGTACTTCTCTTTCTTTGAGGGGAATACACTTTGTATCCAAAAAGGAAGGCTCTTGTATGGATCCCTTCTGCATTCTTTCCAAGTTTCCTTTTCCTCAGGCCCCCTTTCTTCTTTCTTCTACCCAGAAGAGAAGTGTGTTGTGGTTTCTAGGGGAAGACTCCAGGTCTGAGATTTTCCTAATTTGGCAGACGATCCTGGCAAATTTCCTGTTGGGCTGCCTGGTTTAGTTCCATGAGCTGGTGGGGGACAGTGTAGCCTCTCCGGCGTGCTGGAAAGTACCACGTGAATCCCCTTAGCTCACGGTTCACTGTGGTTTGTCAGCAGCACAGCTGTCCTTCTGGAGAGCCTCAGTACCCAGACAATTTGCCCTGGAGGCTTCTGAATATGCCATGGGAATTCTGCTGCCACCTTCCCTGGCTGCTGTGGCTCTCCCCCACCCACCAACACTGGAACTTGTTACTTCTGTAGTTTTTATTCTCCCATGCCTAGCACAGTCTGCAGTCTTGTAAATATTTATTGAACCACACTGCGCTGCATTTAAGAAGATTGAACAAAGATGAGAAAGTGGAAGCTTGGAGAGTTTAAGTACATAGCTCAAAGTTGCTCAACAAATAAGAAAGAGTTTGAATTCAGAACTGAACCCAATTTGCTTAACTCTAGTGCATTAGGCCATCCCCACCTGCCAGGTAATATGAAGAAGGGAAAAAGGAAGTTAATGTAAGGAGTGTTTCACATGAGCTGTACTTCAGATTGTCAGATGAAGGCACCAGGGTGGGAGGTTGGCTGGACTGAGAAACTCCTTACTCAACATGCTTTGGAATTGCTTAGAACATGACAGAAGTCAATGAGACTTGCCTGATTGCCCTGAGTTCTTTATAATGCTCTTGTCACAAGGTAGTCAGCAGAAGCACATACAGAAAGTAGGGGTCATACATCTTTGGAGACTCTGCTGAGCAGCCTTGCATTTTGGTGTTTACCCAATGTGTTGTAGGGTCAACCAGCAGGGCCCTTTTCTCATGGTGTTCACGTGCGCACAATGTGTCTAATTTAAGAAACTAAATATGTTAGGAAAGAGGGCCCAACTCAGCTGGTTTCAGCCCAAAAGTTGACCGATACCTGAACTCATAGGAGGTTCCCCAAATTCCAGCTCAAGGAAAAGACCAAAATAACAACAGCAACAACAACAAAAAGCTTCCATCTTCAAAAAGCAAATAATGTGCACTCGATTAGTTCTTGTTTTCAGTAGAGATTGTGGTGGAGAGAAGGTGGAAATGTTGCCACAGTCTGTTTTTGTATGATTTACTGCCTAAGTATAATCACTGGATTTAGTGCCCCTTGAAGAACTGCACTGGACTTTTGTGGCTACTTAGTTATCCTGCAAAGATCCCCACAACTATGGATGACTTGGGTCTCAGCTTGAAAGCTTGGTGTACTTTATTCCAGGGACATGGTTTTTCTTTCCCCAGGAGGCTTAAAACAACTCTACTTTTTCTTTTGGGGCTCACAGGAAGAATGAAGGTATTAACCAGCGGTGTGTTTTAGGAATGAGATGAATATTGTCACACTTTCCATTTGTATTATGGAAGAATAAATTTTGAATATTTCTATGATGCCAAATCATGCTTTCTTCCACTCCTTCCCTTTAAGGACAAGTTCCCTTAGAAAAGAAGACACAGAGATTAATGAATGTCCTGACTGCAGTGACTAGAAAAGAAAGAATTCACATAAGACAAACTGGCCGTCCTTACTGGGCTGTTTTCTCATGTCACAGATGGCGTACCGCAGACTTTAAACTCCTTGGTCTTTAAAGGGACCTGTATGCATTGATTTGTTTTCACTAAGACTCTGATTACAGAGTCTTGTTTTTTTTTTCTGACCAAATTATAATGAAATTAGGCAGAATATGGCAATGAAATGACTAACTCTAGTTCCCAAAGTAAGATGTAAATAGAAAAGGGATTAGTATTGGAATTATTGAATTTATAGTGTTTGGGAATCTGAAAAAACCAGTAGCTTCCCACATAGTCTGGGGTGTACAAGTCTCTGGACAAAAAAGACAACAGCAACTATCTCTTCTCTGTTTCCTACAACCAGAGGGATGTTCTTCTTTTTCTTTTTTGTACTAGGGATTGAACTGAAAGATCACCACTGATCTAAATCCCCAGACCTTTTGTTTTGAGACAGGGTCTTGCTAAGTTGCTTAGGGCCTTGCTAAATTGCCGAGGTTGTCCTTGAACTGGTTCTTTGTGCCTCAACCTCCCAGGTCTACTGGGATTACAGGTGTGCAGCACCACCCCTGAAAGCGGATGTTCTTAAAGAGTTCTAATGATGAAAGATACTAGGAACAACAGATGTCTTTCAGTTTGGACTTCTGGTTGACCAGTTTCTTAGAACTGAGAAGAGATGCTCATTACAGACTCTCCCAATATCTACACCTGACAGTGAAACCTACTGAATCACATTTTAGGAATAGTTCAATAAACACCAAAATATAGTATTCACTAGATTATTATTTTCTTCTCACATGCGTCCCCACCCCCTCCACCACCTTTTTTCCTAAAGGAGAGCTAATTTTGATAGGGATTCTAACACAAGCCCATTGCAGTCAGGGTCTGTAAAGGTGTGACATAGAGAATCCCCAAGATGGATACCCACTACATTTTTAAAAAAATCAATGACTTTTTTTTCTTTTTTCTTTTCAGAGCTGAGGACTGAACTCGGGGCCTTGCGCATGCTAGGCAAGCGCTCTGGCACTGAGCTAAATCCCCAACCCCTATCAACGACTTTTTATCAGTCTTTCCCTTCATATTTTGTTTAGGAAAGCTGTATCGGTGCTGCTGCTTTTCTCTCTTCTTTGTGCCTAAGATTAAGATCAAAGGTACAGTTCAGGTCACTTCTCCTCACTTAACCTAGCTACTACTCTGATTAGAGTGTTCATATCCATCAGCTTCCACCAACATGCGACAGTTCATTAATTCCACTACCCTGAGGACTCACGTCACCTCGCTATGTTCATATTAATTCAGACTTTTTAAATTTTGTTCACCTCACGTCTTCAACTTTCTGAGAAGTGTTTCCCAAAGCTTAATTAACATTTGGGGGAAAAACAAAAAATTCTGAAAAATAAGTGGCTTTCCATTCCTTTCCTGCAGAAACTATTTCTACATATCACATACATATTATTAGTATATAATTAAAATTATCTTTTTTTACCTTCATGTTTTGTCTACTATTGATAAAGTTCTTAAGAGCACTGACCAGGCTTTTCTGATTGTTTATATAGCCTCAGTACCTAGAATAGTGTCACATAATAGGTACTCAATAATGGTTGAATTACATTATTAAAATGTAATTAAAATGGAATTTCAAGAAAAATTTGAAATAGCCAGGTGCGGTGGGGCACACCTGTAATCCCAGTGGCTTGGGAGGCCAAGGTAGAAGAATCACAAGCTCAAATTCAGCTTTAGCAACTTGGAGAGGCCCTGTCTCAAAATTAAAAATAAAAATGGCTGGGGATATAGCTCAGTGGTTAGTGCCTCTTTGTTCAATCTTCTGGTATCATAAAAAAAAAAGAAAAGAAAAGAAAAAGAAAAAGCATGGAAGAACACACTGTTCTTTGTAACATGGTAACTAATTAAGCCATTGCCAACTCTTGAAATTTTAGTAAAGAATAGTTATCAGACAGTGGCACCAATCATGACGATCGCAAGTTGAATCATTTTGATGGGTTTAGGTTGTGCAGGATACAGGCTGCTTTCAGGGAAGTTCTGAGTAGTCAAGAGTGAATACAGTGATTTTAATCTCCAGGATTTTGTTTAAATAGTATAAAGAACAAAGAAACGTAGGAGTTAGCATCCCTAACACCCTCTTAGAAATAATTTTGCTTGAGTGAGAAACAAATGGCTCAAAAGACTATTTGAGTTTCTTCCCCAAGTAGGAGTCATACTGGGTCAAGTTATATGAAGAGATCGCCAGTCTTATATTTTTCTACTCTCCTTTGAAAGAAATGTTTAAAAGAACATCAAAAGAAGTGAGAGACCTTACCTAACTTTACTTAGGAAATGGTCTGAAGCAATTTCATCTGAAGCAATAATTACTTCCAGTATGCAACTCATCAAGGAAATTTAAAAACAGGAAAAGAAGCAAAGCTACTGACTGTAAGAGCCAGGAATTGTGTGAATCAAGATATTTTCTTAATTTTATTTTTTACATCTGCGATATGACTAATGAACTAAATCAAGCGTTGAATGTTGAATTCTGGAAAGAAAGGAAGAATGCTCTCTGCAGGGTTTGGATTACAGTGGAGCTACAACCTCCAGGCCACTGTTCCATTCTGCTTGACATTCCCCCATTATCCTTCTGTGGAGTTCAGACATAAATAAGAGCTGACCAAAGAACCATTTCCAAAGTTCATGCCAGGTTTGTTTTTTCTAGTAACTAGTGCCTTGTTAACTTTTGTTTTTCTGTTTACTGAGATCTTTTGTGACCATCACTAAAGCAATACAGCAAGGTCAAGGCCAAAGACTCACCAAGAACGCTTGAATCAAATAAAGAATTGATTTGATTGGTTTGTGTCAGCATTAACCATATATAATTTATTTATTTAAAAAATGTTTATTTATTTATTTTAGTTTCCTTTTGCAATTCCTATAGAAATCTCTTCTTGTGCTTGGAAGGTCTTTAACTCACTACATTACAATCTTCCAGGAGAATTGATAAAAATAGGATTGCCAGCTCTATTCTAGGGATTCTGATTCAGGAGTTTCAGAGTAGGGTTCAGGACTCTTTTAACTGAGGTTCTCAAATAATTCTTATGCAAGTGGACCTCAAACCACACATTGAGAAATACTGTCCCAACCTCATAGCCTATCCCCCATTAAAAACAAAAAACAAAAACAAAAAACAGACTTCTTTTGAAAAAATGATCTTGTGGCTAGAGAGATCCTATATTATCAGAACAGACTGTAACACGCTGCAGACCTAACACATTAGTGTTAATATGATTTTATCTGAATACGTCTCATCTTACCAAGTAGAAAATCTGTATAATAATTGCTGTTGAGAAGCATGATCAAAACAAAGGTGGAACAAAAAATTTAAAAATGAGCAAAGGAAACAATGCAGTGTCCAAACTTACTTTGCAGTGCTTTAATTGCTTGTCTTTCAAAATAAATATCCTAATTCAATGCTTACTGAATATCTAATAGCATAATATGCAAAGTATTTGCAGTCTTGTCTTAGATGCCCAGTATCTGACATTTACGGAGTGTCTTGGAGATTAATAGCACCAAGCTGGAGCCATGGCAGTATTCATGGTACAGGAGATGACAGTAGGTGGCAAATCTTAGCTAAAAAACAGGAGTGGGCTGAGAGAAATGGTTGGTAACACCCAGGATTATTGCAAGGGACTCCTCTGGTGTGAAGGTTTTGTGGCCAAACCCAGGCCCACATGGCTGTGGTGATGTCTTCTCTTTTGGCTCTGGAAAGTTTCACTCAATCTCCTCTCCCAAGCAACAAAGTATTATTACAATGAAGTTCTTATGCAGTCGTGATTATTTTGCAAATATGTATAGATTTACTGACATTTACTCATCTAAAAATTAAACAACTAACTGCATAAATTGTCAACAGATCTTGGAGGAGACAGAGAAAAAGCCACTTTGCTAGATTAATATTCCAGAATAAGCTTATAGGATAAATAAAACCATGAAGTTAAACTTGAAAATTGTTTTTCTAAATGAACCATTTCCCGTTCCCAGGTTTTTTTTTTTTAAATTAACATATCTTGAAAACAAATATCTTTCCTTACAAAATGATTTTATGGGACTATGCTAAAAACAAACATATAAATTCTAAAAACAAAATTTCAAAGCTAAACTGTTTTAATGATCACCTAATTCAACCTCTTCATTCCACTAAGGCCTCTTTAGTAAACAGAAGCCTAAATTAATTGATTTTCTACAGTTTATAAACATCACACAGATGGTTATTCTTTCATTCTAAAAACAAAATAAACAAAAAAAATTTCTCAAGAAGATAATTTATTTTTTATGGCCACTCTAGCTACCTTCTTAGCATCAGTAACTGATCATTGCTTTAGCCAATATTTCTTAATTTTATGTCAAATTAAATTTGGTTTTGATATATCCAATTAAAAATATTTATGTTCTATGTTTCTGTGGTTATATAATAGGAATGAAACTATCAGAAGGTGGAAGAAACAAAGAACCTGAGCTCAGGGGAAAAAGAAAGCCAGAAATGTGAAATTATGGTTTCCATCCATAAGTTACGTTTTTCCATTGCTGAATTTTTACTAAATATGTTTATGAGTGCATATTACTTATGCAGAACAGTGTGTTTCATTGTGACTTATTTGTACGTGCACAGGACATATTCTGATCCTATCCACACATGCCCCCATTACTCTTCCTTACCTTTCCCTCGCCCTCCCCAACCCCTTCCTCTTCTCTATTACTCTTCCTTCTACTTTTTTTCTTTTTTTATGAGAGAAAGGAGAGAGAGAGAGAGAGAGAGAGAGAGAGAACGACCCAGAGCCAGAGAAAGGGAGAGTCAATTTTATTTTTGTATCTGTTTTTTTGTTTTTCCTTGACTTGTGTATGTGTTCCTGGGGATGGAGCCTAGGTCTGCACACATGGCAGGCAAGCACTCTACCACTGAGCCACCTCTCCAGCCCCTGTCTTCTACTCTTATGATGTAATTTTCCTCCCCTTAGATTCTACCACATATGACAGTTATCTTTCTGAGTCTGCTTTATTTCACTTAACATGAGGCTCTCCAGCTCCATCCATTTTCCTGCAAATGACATTTTATCATTCTTTATGGTTGAATAATACTTCATTTTGTATATGTATCATGTTTCTTTTTATCCATTCATCTGTTGAGAGGCACCTGGGCAAATTCCAAAACTTAGTTATTGTGAATCTGTCATAATAATTATGGGTATACAGGTACCCCTGTAGTTTGCTAACTTTTAATTTTGGGGGGGGGCATATACTGAGGAATGGCATAATTGGATCAAATGATAGTTTTATTTATAGTGTTTGGAGGAACCTCCATACTGATTTCCATGGTGGCTGTACTAATGTACATTCCCATGAATAATGTTAGAGTCTTTTCCCCCGCATGCTCACTAGCTCACTAGCATTTATTGTTTCTTGTATCCTTGATGATGGGCATCCTGAATGGGGTAAGAAGGAATCTTAATGTAGTTTTGATTGGCATTTCCCTCTTGGATAAAGATGTTAAAAATTTTTTTCACATAATTATTGGACAGTTGTTTTTCTTTTGAGAAGTGTCTGTTCAGTTCATTTGCACATTTTTTAAAGAGAGATGGACAGTAAGAGAGAGAAAGAGAAAGAGAGAGAATCCATTTTTATTTAGTTTTTTTCATCTGGCTTTTGTTGCTCTGACACTTTGTTGTGTACATGGTACTGGGGTTTGAACCCGTATCCTTGCACATGCCAGGCAAGTGCTGTAACAACTGAGCCACCCCTCCAGCCCCCATTTGCCTATTTCTTGATTGGGTTACTTGGTTTTATTTTTTCACTTGGTGTTAAGCATTGGACTGCATTTGTTTGAGGGATATGTCCTATTTAAACGATAGCACACATATGTGAATGGATTGGGCATATTGGGAAAGGCTGAAGCACAGGGAAGGAGATGGGGTTGGGAACACAGGTTGAGATCAGATTAAGAATGACTTTCTGTTTCCTAGAGAAACTCAAACTTGATCTTATATGGTCCTGCACAGTACAATGCTAAGGACACCAGCCATATGCAGGCACTGAGCCCTTGAAATATAGCTACTACAAACTGAGATGTGCTGTACAATGAAATATACATTAGATTTTGAAAATTCAGTATGAAAAAATATTGTTAACTATCTCAGTAATTTTAATTTTCATTATATGCTAAAATATTTTAGATGTATTATTTAAATAAAATATTCAAATTAATTTCATTTATTTTACTTTATAAAGAAGTGTAATTACTAGAAATTTTTGTTATATATGTGGCTCACATTATATTTCTATTTTAGTAGCACATAGACGCTGGTAATTGACTCAAGATTGTGACTTTTAAATTTCATTTTATTGAATAGCCATGGTGGCACATGCCTATAATCCCAGGGACCCAGGAGGCCAAGGCAAGAGGATCCCAAGTTTGAGGCTTTTATTATGAGGCCCTGTCTCATAATAAAAAAAGAAAAGGACTGGGGATGTGGCTCAGTGGTAGAGGACCCTTGTGTTCAATCAGTAGTACAAAAATAAAATAAAATTTATTGCTTCTAATTTTGATGTACTTTGAATTACCAACATCAAGACTACACCTAAATGATTTAGTTTGCATCCAACATTTTTGGGTGATGTGGGGGTAATTCTGGTTTAAGAACAAATGCATATCATATTGTTACTTTATATACATTTATGATTGTACAATAACTCAACTCCTTAATAAAAAATTTAAAAAAACAAAATGAAAAAAAAATAACATTTTTCTGTGTAAACAAATAACACTATCAAATCCTTAAAACTGATAATTATTTCTTAATATTGTCTGTTATATAGGCTATGTTAAACGTTTCTCGAATGTCCCCTAAATGCCTCTATGGTCAATTTCTCCAAACCAAGACTCAGCAGAACATGGTGGCACTTCACATGATCCCAGGTAGTTAGGAGTGAGGCAGGAGGATTGCAAGTCCGAGGCCAGCCTGGGCAAGTTAGTGAGACCCTGACTCAAAATAAAAATGAAAAGGGCTGGGGATGTAGCTCAGTGGCACCCCTGAGTTCAATCCCCAGTACCAGAAACACAACAGCAGCAGCAGCAGCAGCAGCAGCAATCACCAGGGGCCAATCTAGGAACACCAGTCTGTCTTCTGTTGTGGTGCTTGAATCTCTTGTAATTTACACTAGCTCCTTTCCTTTTCGTCGTTGTTTCATTGTCACTAAGTTGATAGTAGGTCAGTCCAGTTATCCTTGTTCTAACTTCTGCATTCGTCTGATTTACTGGTGTTATGGTTTGGATGTGAGGTGTCCTGCAAAAACTCACAAGTGACAATCCAGGAAGGCTGAGGTGAATGACTGGATTATGAGAGTTGATCCCCTGTGAGGGATTACCTGGCATCTGATGGCAGGTAGGGTGTGGCTGGAGAAGATGGGTCACTGGGGACATGCCTTTGGGGTATATATTTTGTATCTGGTGTGGATTTTATCTTTTTCCTGGCAATGCCTTGAGCTGCTTCCCTCTGTCACACATTTCCATGATGTTCTGTCTCACCTCAAGTCCCAAGCACTGGAGTCAGCTGTCTACGGACAGAGACCTCCGAAACCATGAGCTTCCAAATAAACTTTTCTTCCTAAAATTGTTTGTGTCAGGTCTTTTAGTCACAACGGCGAAAAAGCTGACTAAAACAATGTTATCTTTTTTCTCTATATTTTCTATATACTGTAAATTAGACCTGTAAGCTTGAAGGACACACGCAGTGTTAGGTATTTCCTATTTAATTTCAGCAAGACATAGTCTCTTGGGAGGTTGAAGCAGGGAGATTGAAAGTTGGAGGTCAGCCTCAGCAACTTAGTGAGGCCCTAAGCAACTTAGCGAGTCTGTGTCTCATAATAAAAATTGAAAAAGGTTGGCTAAGTGGCTCAGTGGTAAAGAGCCCCTGGGTTAAATCCCCAGTTTAAAAAAGAAAAAAAGAAAAGATAGCACCTGTCAGATTTCTCTTGTTGACCATTGGGTTGCAGTGACAGCAGCTGCGTTCCTACAGTATAGTTGTGCTCCTCTGAGCAACTAAGAAGCTTTTAATTATGACAGTACTGTAATTAGATCTTCACCATGGAAGAGTACAGATGGTAGAAGGGACTAAAAGAAGAAAAGAGGAAGCAGATGGACTACCATGGAGTCTACCATCATCCTCTTGAAAAGAGATGTGAGGATCACACTGTGAGCTGGGTGGTATGTTACTTTCTTTTTTTTTTCTTTTTTTCTTTTTATTAGAAGTAAGTATATAGAGATACAGTTGAGGGGGAAACATTATCAAAACAGTAGCAATCAATGTATATAAACTTTGTTATCCAGGGGTCATGCCAAAGCATAGACAAACCACCTTGGGTTTCACCTGTTGCAGTTTCCCCCAGAAGAACTCATGCGTTAAATGGGTAGCTCGTGGAGGAAAGACATTGGCTTCTGGGATGGTTCCCCCATCTTTCCAATCACCAGACTCCTGTGAGTTGAATGACTTTCAGGGTATATTACTTTCTTAGCATGAATTACCTTCTAAAATCCTCAGCGCTCCAGGAGAGGTTTACTAATTCCCACTCTCTGGGCAAAACTGAGATGGAGGAAGACCGACTACTTGCCTGCTATCACACCAGCCGTGTTAGAACAGAGATTAAAACCCAGCTCCGTGTGACATCAAAGTGCATGTCCTGAACCATTCATTCTCTTGGGCTGACTGAAGAAGCATTTGGTTTGAGGCGTTATGAAGGGGTTGAATGTTCTTTTCAATTTGATGTACAGGGTATGGAAGGGAATAATTTTGAAGTGTCTATCTTGGATGTTCAGGAAAGCTAGTATGACTGTTAAATTTAAAATATCAGGTAGAAGCGTCAACTGGAAATATAGGTCTTGAGTTAGACGACAAACAATATAGATCTAAAGTTCAGAACATAGGTCAAACAAAAATTAAGAACTACTGAAATATAGATTCCAGAGTCATTTGCATAGACAGGGGAGCTTAGGTGAGGGGAATGCATAAAATCATCTAGAATATTCATACAATATAAAGATACCTGAAGGCAGGGTGCGTGGTGGCGCATACCTATGATTCCATCTACTTCAGGAGGCTGATGCAAGAGGATTGCAAGTACGAGGTCAGCCTCAGCAACTGAACGAGGCCCTAAGAAACTCAGTTAGAACCTGTGTCAAAATAAAAAATGAAGAACAAAAGGGCTGGGGATGTGGCTCAGTGGTTAAGCACCTCTGGGTTCAATCTCTAGTACAAAAGAAAGAAATCTGAAAATTAGTTCTGCTTCTTTCCCCCACACTGTGTGGAATGCAATGTGCTGGCAAAGTGAATGAACTGTTTTTAATTCTTAACAAAAGATAAATGAGTATTTTCTTGCTTTCTCTAGGGCAACATTAAGGTTCCAATATCATTCATTTAATGGTTTTTCTTTATGATCTGTCAAATATAATAATTCATTTCTGTCCAGATGAGCAAAGAATTTGAAGGAATATTCATCAAAATTCAAGATAAACAGATATATTTGCTCTATATTCATAAAGTTCTGTAAAGCTAAACTTCTGTTCCTAAGGAATTTGTGATTTTTATGAATGGCATTTACAATGGAAAAACAAAAGACTACTTCTGGGACATGGACCAGGTATAATTCAGGTTTAAATAGATTTCAGGAAATCGTTTAAGGAGGAAAAGCAATCATAAAAAATACTACTTGAGGATTGTGTGATGGCAGTGAGAGGCAGGCCCCTTTGTCAGGGTTGCTCTTCCAAAAGTGTGTGGTCGGATAGGCTGGCTTTGCCACCTGCCTGAACTCTCTTCCAGGCAAAAAGTGACCTCAGCTTGCCTGTCCCCCTCAGTGGCCAGGAGGCATCAGATGAACTGGATGCTAAAAGGAGTATCTGTTTATTCTTAAAATGAGAAATGTGTAGTAATAAGGACATTTTTGTTATCCTTTTAAGTAGATATTTTTTTTCCATCGTTCTTTAGTGGTGGGGATTGAATCCAGGCCCACGAGTTTGCTGAACCTATACTCCACCAGTGAGCTGTACCCCCAGCCCTACCTAGATGGCTTTAGTTTTGACCTTGATAAGATTCTTAGATAGTTATTGTTGCAACCATATATTTCATTGCAACTTATTCACAAGAATAGCGTATATATTTTATTGTGTAGAACACTACCATAAACTTCAATAGTTTTAGCTTTTTAATCTCCATGCTTATCAGCGTTTATGCTAGTAAATCATTACTATTGGTCTGTAGATTTGATTTCAACATTCTGCCAGTAACATTAAATCCTACACCCTTATCTTATAGATGATAAAACTGGAACAGTATAGAATTGTTTCTGTGTTCTTTATACAATTCATTTAAAGTCACATACACAACTAAAGCCAGAATTAGCCTAGCATTCAGGGTTCCAGATTTGATCTGCAGCTTTTTCTGCTGCCTTCATGGTTACATAGAGTTGATTTTTTTGACTGGATTAGCTCTTATTTTTAGTGATTATGGAAGTTTCTCTTAGGAGATGTCCAGTTTTTTCATCTTAGATATTATTTTTTTTTTAAAGAGAGAAGGACAGTGAGAGAGTCAGAGAAAGAGAGAAACAACTTTATTTAGTTTTTCACATGGCCTTCATTGCTCCAACACTTAGTTGTGTACGTGGTGTTGGAGTTCGAAACTGGGTCCTTGAGCCTGCCAGGCAAGCGCCGAAACCACTGAGCCACCTGCTCCAGCCCATCTTAGATATTATTAATAGCAAGATTGGATCAACTCACTGGAATGATTTGTCTTATACCTTTCTGGATACATTGTGGTCATTTTTGGGACATAGTGGCTTGCTGAGAGGCATTTTATTTTACTGGATATTTGGAGATGCCTGAAAGTAGCAAGATAGAGTGGAAAGAAGCTGGCCCTACAAGCTGGGGTTAGAGGTCAATCTTAATCACTCACTCTGCAGAATTCACTGCAATTCATGTGTTCTGTTTTTCAGTCTGTAAAACAGAGAGCATTATACCTCTTTCTATCTGTCATGTGGGCAGTGAACAGATCAAATAAGCTAGCAGGGATGAAAGCATGCAAGAGAAGCACAGTATAACATACATATTAAAAAAGCTGGAGAGGGGCTGGATCAGCAGCTGGAGCAGCAGCTCAGTGGTCAGAACTCTTACCTGGCATGTGCAAGGACCCAGGTTCAAACCCCAGCACCACATTCACAACTAAGTGTTGGAGAAACAAAGGCCACATGAAAAAAAAAACATTGATTCTCTTTTTCTCTTTCTTCATTTCTCCCTCTCTCTCTTAAAAAAAAAAAAGCTGGAGAACTTTGAAAAAGATCATTTGAACTTGTGGGAACGTGTTTAAGTTGACAAAACGATAAGCCTGTTGGGAGATATTGTTATTACTTGCTTGGGGAATTGCTTCGTGGTAGGCTGACTTATGTGCCATTGATGACTCTACAGGTGTGGTGATAAAAATAAACATCCTATTTATTTTGTCATGCGATTCTGATGAAACGCAGTTGTGAGTCTTGCAGAGCAGTGACTACTGCTAATTAACATCATGCCAAATTTTATAGCATCCTAAGGAAGGACGGACAGGGCTGACTCATTCTTCTTGCACACAGTGTTCTCATTTGGCAAACAAGAACACAATGGGCTCCCCAAAGCTGAGACGTCAACATTTTCTGTTAATTTCAAGGAACTTGCACATTGTTTGCGCAGCTGTCATAGTGCTTCGACAGGAGGCAGAAATTACTTCAAGGTCCCTCAGGAATAATAATGATAAGAGTAATAGCTGTAATTTATTGGTCTTCTATTTAATGTCAGGCAAGGTGCATGGGTTTTACATACATTATTTCTAATTTCAAAGCAACCCTATGAAAGGCAGTTATTATTATACTAATTTTACTTTATAATATCTCTATGGAAAGAAAATAGGATATGTTATAATTTGAACGCCTTAGCTTCCATTTGAACTGTGGCAGGCATGCTGGAATTTTGTTTGTTCTCCTGGCTAGTCTCTTGGATAAGAAATGGCACACTTTATTCCCTCCAACTAGCAGAAAAACTAAGACAGAGCGGAGTTAAATAACTTGACCAAATATCAGAGTCAGGTCTGTGACAGGGGCCTTAATATCACGGTTTCTCCCTAAGATTCTTTTTGCGTTAGACCCTTCGTTTTCAAATTAATGAATCCTACAGTTCTGCATTGGACCTGTGCTCATAGGGAAATACAGACACAGCCCCTGCCCTAAAGGAGTAAGGATGAATTGCAATGAGAATGCTTTGAGCAGGCCTGTCTCTGGGGTTTTGTTTGATATCATCCTTCCCTTTCCTTTATTCCACAATATGTTTATACAAAGTAACATAGCTTGAGATCATGTCACTGCGATTTGTTGATCTCAGCCTATATATGTTATTTAATCCCTGGGAGAAGAAGGGCCCCTGAGAGGATCAGCTGCAGTCAGCAGGAGGCAGAGGTCACAACCAGAAGCTGATCTGCCTGTTCTAGAGCCAGCCCTTTGTCTGTCCTCCTTCCCCACAAGGCCTCTTGGTTAAAGGGTGCGGGCTGTTCTTCAGGGGCACCTGATAAATCCACCACTCACTCTTACAGCCTGCAAGGGGAAGGGGTGCAGGGGATGTGGAGAGAGGGGAACACCCACGTCCTTTGCCTACTTTAGGATTATTATAGGAAAGTTATGAAAAAGCTTGGTAGTAGCTTTAAGTCTAGAAAAACAGAAGCAGTTTCTAGCAAGAAGTTCCTTTTTTTGAAAATACATCAAAATTGCCTAATAATTAGTTTTTCATCCTTGCTTCTCCCCCTCAGATGCATTGTTTTAAAGTCAGTTGGAAGCCGCAGGCACACACCTGCAATCCCAGTGACCCAGGAGGTGGAGGCAGGAGAAATGCAAATTGGAGACCAGCCTTAGGAACTTGGTGAGACCCTGACCCCCCAAAATAAAAAGGGCTGGGTGTGTAACTTAGTGATAGAGCTTATCTGGGTTCAATCCCCAGTACCAAAATATGTCTGTCAGAGTACAAGAAGATTGTTTCATTTTTAATTACTGGAAGTATGCAATAGAATAAAATTTAAATTGTATAAATCATGGATAAAAATCAGGTGAAGGAATAATTTTTCTCTAATCATGTTTCCGTTCTACATTTTTTAAACAGGTAAAATAAATTGCCAGGGAAATTTATTTGAAATTATGCTGCAAACTTGGACTTCTTTTTTTCTTTCTTGAATTGCTGGGTATTGAAGACAGGGCCATGTGTGTGCTAGGCAAGCACTGACTTGTGAGACAGGGTCTTGCTAAATTGCTGGGGCTGGCCTTGAAGTTGTGATGTTTCTGCTTAGCCTACCAGAAAATTGGGATTACAGGCATGCACCAGCACAACTGGCTATTTTGAACATTTTGAATGTATTGCTATAATTTTGCCCTAAGTTCATATAAAATTTTGAATTTTATAAGTATTTTATTTTTATTTATTTATTCATTTATTAAAATATGTGGCTCGGCAGTTATGGCGCTTGCTTGGCATGCTCGAGGATATGAGTTTTAACCCTAGCACCACATACACAGCGAAGTATCAGAGTGATGAAAGTCACATGAAAAACTAAATAAAATTGATCCTCTCTTTCTCTCTCTTTCACTTTCCCTCTTTCTTAAATGTGTGTGTATGTGTGTGTGTGCGTGCGCGTGCATAAAGTCTAGGTTGTACATCAATCTTGGGTATATTGCTTAAAAGCTTAAGATTCATTTAATATCAGGCTTCACAAAATTATATAAAATGACAGTTCAGGGGCTAGAGCGGTGACTCGACTGTTACGGTGCTTGCCTGGCATGTGTGAGGATGCAGGTTTGAACCCCGCACCTTGCACACAAACAAAGTGTCAGAGCAACGAAAACCACATGAAAAACTAAATAAAACTTATTCTCCCTTTCTCTCACTGTCCCTCTCTCTTTAAAAAAATAAAATAAAATAAAATAAAATAAAATGACAGTTCACTGTTTATGGATTCCTTTGTCATTTTATCACTTAATACACATGGCAATATTGAATGTTTGGAAAGCTCATAAATGTTTAAAGGTCACTTGGGTTGTTGATAAATGCTTTTATTCTGTTTCACCTTCTTTATCGACAAGATATCCAGAAGAATTATTGCCATGTTAGAAAATAGTAACAGTATGTTTTCCTAAGCCCTAAAGTAGGAAAAATGGGAAAAAAATATTCAAGGGAAAGTTAAAAATTAAAAAGAGAAAATTTTCAGTGCTTGGACTTCTTTTCTTTCTTTCTTTTTTTTTTCCAGTTCCTTTATAATCTTGTCTGGTAACTTCCAGTAAAGTAACCAAACCAATGTCCAGTAAATTAATGAAACCTGGTGACCAGTTGCTTAGCCTGGAATTTTCTGATATTCTCACACTTACAAATTTATATTTTTATTCTTATATGAAAGAGTTTAAGTGACTTTAATTTTCAAGAGATTTTAAAAGGTATGAGGCCCAACCAGAGCCTAGATCAATGAGATCAGAATCCCAACAGCAGGCACCTGGGTCTTGGCATTTTATTTCATGTTCCAGGGTGGATTCCAATGTGCAAGCACCACAGCTGAAGAGACCTCCCAGTTCTTACAGGTGTCATTTTCACACATCTTCCTGGCTTCTCTTCCGTATTTTATTCTCTGTCTCACTTGACTCTGGAGGATTCGTTGCTTCTGTCCAATGTCAATTGACCCATTTACTTTAGGGTATTAGTCTGTCTATGCTTGCCATTTTTTTTAAATCTTGTTCTAACACTTTAATTTGGGTTTTCTGGTTCTCTTTTCACTCTTTCTATTCCACTCTGTGAATGAGAACTTTGACTTCCTAGCGCAACCATAATTCCAAAATGTGTATGGAAACCAAACCTGTGGGTTAGTTATATTTCATGTAAGCTACAAATTCCATATCAACAATATTATCCTAAAGTAAAACTATAAAAGCGTTGATCTTAACATCCTGGCTAATAACTCCTTATATTTATAGTCTCTCATTTCATTATCAGTGAAAGACTTTCATTAAGAATTTCAAGATTCTCCACAATTTTGAAAAATAATGCTTATTTGACATTATGTATATATTAAATTATAGATTTACTTGTAATGGTATTCATTTATACTTCCAAAAAGACAATTTGGTTGAATAAATTGACTAGTAAGTGACACTAGAATTGTAAATGGAATTGTGGTTTGATATTTCCAATCCCCACTGAGCTTTAGTTCAAGGCCTCCTTAGCCTAAACCAAACTATTAAAAAAAGAGAGAGAGAGAGAGAACATTCAATCACAGCATTTAAATACAACTTGCAGTGCAAGGAGAAATCTGGACCGTTTGATTTGCTTATTTACTTGGCATTTACCTTACCTTAAATATTTTTACTTCTCATTTTTTTCCAGTTCAAGAGCAATCATTGTTTATTAACTGAATAGATTTCAAAAACACTGTAGTAGCTAATGTAGTTCATCCTTCTAGTAAGCCTGTTGACTTGTTTTCCTTTTGGCCAACCTTTCCTTATTTTTGATCACAGTGTTCTGATCATGTCACTAATTCTATGTCCATGATTCTCTTCT
This sequence comes from Aplodontia rufa, assembly GCA_004027875.1. Taxonomy (NCBI): domain Eukaryota; kingdom Metazoa; phylum Chordata; class Mammalia; order Rodentia; family Aplodontiidae; genus Aplodontia; species Aplodontia rufa. The sequence goes on along the minus strand of PVKS010021873.1, from coordinate 5,157 downwards.
CTAATTGTTTTTTTCTTTGTAACTTTTTTTCCCCACCTACTTGCTTAGGTAACAAGTTACCAACTTCCATTTGTATCATCATTTCTACCTGTGTTAGCTCATAAACATCTTCCCCCATCAAACAACTACCCTTGCTTTGTATTTATCCCTCAGCCTCTGTATATATTTGGGGACAGAATTGGTGTCAGTGTGGTCTGATGAGAGTCTAACTGAAGGAGAGAAGGCCAGGCAGGGTCTTGAATAGCAGCAAGGAGAGTCATCTTCTACTTTGATTTTCTTTTTCTTGCAGTACTGAGATTGAACCCAGAGGTGCTCTACCACAGAGCTATATTCCCAGAACTTTTTCATTTTTATTTTGGGACGGGATCTCGTTATGCTGCCCAGGCTGCCCTTGAACTCATGATCCTCCTGCATCAGCTTCCCAAGAGGGATTACATGCAGGTGCCACTGTGCCCAGCTTGTCCTCTACTTTGCAGTTCAAAGACACATACTATTCATTGTTCATATCTAAAGCGGTCTTGAGAAAGTGAGTAGCAACAGTTAAAAATCCAACAAAGCTTAAGTAGATGCCAGAATAACAATTTAATAATTTATTGAAATCAAGGAGAATGGGGAACCTAAAAAGCCTACACAATCAGCTCTTGCTCTTCCTGATGTCAGTGTACATGGAAAACATAACCAGAGTGCTCTCTTGGTGAGACTAGATTAAAATAAGAAGAATTTGCATCAACTTATGAAAAGTCCCTCAGTAATAGAGTAAGAAAAGTCAGTGCAGGTTAGGTAATGTAAACAAGCACAGCCAACTGGAGAGCAGTCTGGAAACTGGAGAAGAAAGGCTTTGTTTAGTGTTTTCTCAGGTTGTATACAATCCAGGGAATTATTGCTTTAGTTTTGGCAGATCACTTATTTTTCAATAAAATCCAGAAATTTGAATTTCAAATAAATCACTGATTTGTGGCTAAATCTGTTTCAAAGTGAGCATCAAAATAAATGATGATCACAAATAATTATAACCCATTGTATACACTTATATTACGGTCAAAGAAATGCTTTGATACTGATGTATAAATATATAAAATCACAGGAGAGGAGGGAAAGATTACTATAGTAGAAAGTCAAGTAATGAAGAAAGAATGATGGAAATGACCATTTGGCAATCATAATAGTAATAATTCAGGCAAGAATTATCAATAAATGCTAATATTTATGTGTGAAAGTTTGAGTAGTGACAGGATATTTACATAATATTAAATTAGCTCTTCACCAAATTCTTATTAATCACATCCTCCTGATGTGATTCATTAAGAAGAGAAGACCATTTGTCCTGGTGTGGTGGCACACATCTGTAATTCCAGCAACCTGGGAGGCCGAGGCAGGAGGACTAAAAATCTGAGACCAACCTGAGAAACTTAGGGAGACCTTGTCCGCAAACAAAGAATAAAAAAATGCTGGGGGTATAACTCAGTGGTAGAACATTCCCTGGGTTCAAATCCTCAGTACCATAGGAAAAAAAGAAAAAAAAATGCTAAAAAAAAAAAGGGAGAGGGGGCTGGAGTGGTGGCTCAGCTGTTATGGTGCTTGTCTGGCATCTGCGAGGACATGGGTTTGAACCCCAGCACTATGTACACAATGAAGTGTGGGAACAATGAAAGCAAAATGAAAAATTAAATTTAAAAAATTGGTTTTCTCTTTCTCTCTCACTGTCCCTCTCTTGAAAAAAAAAAAAGAGAGAAAATCATGACTATGTGATATTCCTGCCAAAATGACATAAATATAACCTAATTATAAAGACGATTAGTCAAGTCCCACTTGGGGGCCATTCTATAAAACAAGGGATTTGTACTACTGAAATATCACTGTCATGAAAGACTGAAGAAGAGTTCCAGATTAAAGGAGGCTAAAGAGATTATGGCAATGAATCTATACTCAATTGGGAATTTTTGTTGTTATTTTAAAGACACTACTGGGACGTTGGTAAAATCTGAATAAGGTCTATTGGATAGGTGACAATATTAAGCCAATATTAATTTCTTGATTTTTATAGTCATATTGTGGCTAGATAAGAAATACACACGGAAGTATTTAGGGATAAGGAAGCATTATGTCTGCAATTAATGATCAAATGGGTCATAAAAAATAAAGAGAAAGAAAAAGAGAAAGACAAAGGATACTGCAAATGTAAAATGGCAACATATTGTCATTTATGGAAAAAGTATATAGGAATTCTTTGTGCTATTCTTGTAGCTTTTCTGTCCAACTGAATTTATATGGAAATGTAAAGTTGAAAATAATCAATGTTCCATGCAAAGAGCTTCCAACAAGAAATGGTATTGGAGCTAGAAACCAGGGGTATTCCACCACTGAGCTACACCCCCGCCCTTTTTATTTTATTTTGAGACAGGGTCTTACAAAATTGCTCAGACTGGCCTCAAACTTGCAATCCTCCTGCCTCAGCCTCCCAAGTAGCTGGTTTTATAGGCATGTGCCACAGTACCTACCTTGGAAACAGAACTGTTTTTTAGTTGTTGTTGCCTGGAATTGAACCCAGAGGTAATCTTCCACTAAACTACATCCTCATTCCTTTTTAAATTTTTATTTTGAGACAGGATCTTTCTAAATTGCTAAGTCTATCCTTGAACTTGAGTTCCTTCTGTCTTAGTTTCCCAGGTGGCTGGGATTACAGGCATGTATGTGCCAAGGCACCTGGTAGAAACAGAACTATTATGTCCTTTGGGAAGTCTCCCCAGCACTACAGGACCTGATAGCTGTGTCTTCCCTATTCTTCTTGTTCTCTTCTTTAGATATATAAATACAGTTATCAGCGCCACAGTTTTGCATACTGAGTGATACTACCTAGAGATGTACTCTGTTAACATGATTAGAAGAAAATCTCAGCCTCCTATTTATAAATTATTGTTCAGTGCTATGGCTGCCACCTTTAGGAACAACTTCTACCTCTCCGTGTTAATTTTCCAGTTTAAATTTTTTTCGGAGGGAGGTTAGTTCCTGAATTCCACGTATTATGATATAAGTTCCAACTATTGACAATATCTTTAATCTTCTTCTTTGCATAAAGAGGTACCCTTCCTCACAGCTCCAACCTAATTAATCTGCTTTAATATCTAAGACCCTGAATTCCCTATAAGTCTAAAATCTTTTTTTGTTTCTGGGTTTCTTTGCCTTGCCCCAGTCCTGGGCATACACATGGTTTCACCTTCAACCTATTTCATTCTAGTCATGTTAGTAATTACACATTACCCTAAAAGCAAATGCTTTCAGCGAACACGCTAATGTACCATTCAGCAAGTGCTCTTGAATTATAATGAACGCTTCCATTTTAATGAGGTTTGTCTGAATTGTAGCAGTCTCTGCAAATTATCTGAAATGGTACAGTACCTGCATTAGAAATTCAGTCATGCCTACATTGGGGATCAACGGAGGGGAGTTTATTTCCACCCTCATTTCTCTTCCATAAAAGGGAGGCCTTGCTGGATAAGCCACTTTAATAACAGAGGAAGCAGCACATTGATTTTTTGACAGGATTGCCAAGGAGAGTGATGGGGAGTGGGTGGAACTGATTGAGCAAACTGAGAAATGCAAGCTAAGAGCCAAGGGATAAGCCAGGATCCTGCTAGCAAGGCTGGGGTATAAATTAGAATACCAAAAATGCTACTCCTGAAATTGCTTGGCAAGAGGAAAACCATATGTAGAGGGATTTTCAAACAGAATTAAAATTTCCTGATTGTCATAGAAACCATTTTGTAAACAAAATGTGGCATATATCAAGGATCATGTGTGACACGGGACCTGGACCTGAGGATTTTGGTGGGAAGAATGCTGCTTTTTAATTAGAAGATGATTTCAAAATGTAGGTGGTAAAGAGAAGGGGAGAGAACCGATGGAAAGGCTTTGATGTTGTTTTGGTTCAGACGGGAAAGACCAGTTAAGAATAATGGTAGTGAAAGGAGGAGGGAGGAGAGAGAGGCAGGGGCTAGAGAGCAGAAAGAATTGTAACAACGGGAATTTTAGAGAAATGGGTGGACTGAAGCAGTCTCCAGATTTGATCTGAGCGATAGTCACTAATATGAAGCTTAGAGTCTAGAACTGGTAAATATTTCAAATTTGAATTAATTATGAACAGCTAAGAAAAAGCAAACGAGACAGTCCTCCTGTTTTGGTAGGGGAGGAGTCAGCTTGTTTGCTCCTTTTCTTATAAAAAGGAAACCTATTTTCTTTCTACCCTTTTAAAAAATACTTGAGCAGTGACCCTGTTAGATAAGAATAGGCTGAGTGTCCCTAGCCTGGCGGAGGCAGAGTTATGGCCATTTTTTTTTTTTTTAAGGAAAATAATGGTTCTTCAGTTTGCAGAGACCCTGCTTAGCAGCTGTCAGCAGTCTTAAGAAAGCTGTTAATAATAGTCCTGCTGCTCTGCTACACAGACCTGGGTTCAGACTTGGGACATTTTTTTCTTTTGGTGCTGGGGGATGAACCACTGAGCCACATCCCTAGCCTTTTTTATTTTTTAGTTTTGAGTCAGGATCTCGCAAAGTTGCCTAGGGCCTCACTAAGTTACTGAGGCTGGCCTTGAACTCACGATCCTTTGGCTTCAGCCTCCCCATCCATTGGGATTATTGGTGTATGCCATTGTGTATGGCTCTTTCCTGGGTTTTGATGCCCTTTTCTCCTATCTTCCCTGACTGCTCTATTTAGAGATTTCCCCAGTTTCATTATTTCTGGTTTAGTCATTTTGTAGTTCTTTCTTATTGATTTCTTGTTAACATGATTTTGTCTGTCTCTACGGTGGAGATGTGAAGGATCGTGTAGTACAGAGAGCAGGGACACCTCAGCCAACACGGTGGAACCACACAGTCAGAGTTAGATCAAGGTTGTGTCCTGGGTATTATGTAACTTATTTTCTAATCTATGCAATGTGGACAGTAATACAAAACTCCCGGTGCTGGTGTGGGAAGTAAGGAAGATCATAAAGATAGCATCATCTGCAAAAGTTCTGGCACATCCACATTGCACAGCTTTTACCTGATGATTTTGTTGTTGCTTCTTATTCCCCAACAGCTAATATAGTGCTTGGAACAAATAGTCTCTCATTAAATTTTTGTTCGTCGATGAAATAAATGAATAAATTGAAGCTCAGTTTTA